>JAVQJD010038750.1:0-49844 GCA_036023655.1 Nannoperca australis | reverse complement strand
AAGTCTTCTCTTGATTGTTGACTTTGACACACATACACCTTCCTCCTGGAGAGTGTTCTTGATCTGGCCAACTGTTGTGAATAGGTTTTTCTTCACCAGGGAAAGAATTCGTCTGTCATCCACCACAGTTGTTTCCTGCGGTCTTGCGGGTCTTTTGGTGTTGCTGAGCTCACCGGTGCGTTCTTTCTTTTTAAGAATGTTCTAAACAGTTGATTTGGCCACACCTAGTGTTTTTGCTATCTCTCTGGTGGGTTTGTTTTGATTTTTCAGCCTAATGATTGCTTGCTTCACTGATAGTGACACCTCTTTGGATCTCATATTGAGAGTTGACAGCAACAGATTCCAAATGCAAATGTCACACCTGGAATAAACTCCAGACCTTTTACTTGCTTAATTGATGATGAAATAACGAGGGAATAGCCCACACCTGTCCATGAAATAACTCTTGAGTGGAGTGCCCCATTACTTTTGGTCCCTTAAAAAGTGGGAGGCACATATAGATACTATTGTAATTCCTACACTGCTCACCTGATTTGGATGTAAATACTCAAATTAAAGCTGAAAGTCTGCAGTTTAAGCACATCTTGTTCGTTTCATTTTAAATCCATTGTGGTAGATTTGGGGCATTCTCAAAAGATGAGAATTGTGTCGATGTCCCAATACTTATCGACCTGACTGTATATCTACTATATATCTCATTGTACAGTACTACAGAAAATAACTTTACAATTCACTGTGGTTTTCAAAGTAGGGTCTTCCTGCTTCTTATCACAGCAGCAGTGTTGAAAGTCCCCCAGGAGGTGTGTGGCAGAGAGTCAATGGACCTAATATGGAGTGATTCTTCTCCAGAGGCATATCCATGGGAATGTAGCCTCATGTTTCACAGTTATCACTCACAGTGTTGTCAAACGCTTAATGGCATTCTCTTGATCCAATTAATTAGCGCCTAACAAGGCACGGAGAAGGATGGGATTTGGATCTATGGGGTGGTGACAAGTCAAAGGCCTCTACAAATGAGGACAACATCTCATCACACACTGGCCATTAATGAGATGTGTGAAGTACTGCTGTGTTGAAGAATGTTGTGAATGTAGAACATGCTGGTTTTTAGCCACATATAAATAGTGGTGTAATTTAACTAAGTAATAATACTTTGGCACAGTACTTAAGAATTTTTGGAAGTATCAGTACTTTACTTGAAGTTTTATATTTCTGTCAACGTTTACTATTACTCCACTACATTTTCTAAATCAAATGTGTACTTATTCTATGTGTACTAGGATGCATTTCCCAAAAGCATCTTTGTCACATTTTTACTACAAAACAACATTGGAAGATATTTGGTAGCCTAATGATATTGGAGCACAGACTGCAAGCAAGCAGGTTTGGCAAGCTAGTTTGCAAGTTATATATCCCTGGTTAATCATGTTAATGCACAAGTGCAAACAGGTCCTTTCAAAGCATTGGTAAGTTGCTAGCACAGATGCAAGTGACAATTTCATGATAGAAGCACAGACTAACATAAGTTGTGATGAAGACGAACACCTGTGGGCATATTTGCGACAAATGTTTTCTCATGTCAGAGTGAAAGATTTATCATTTCGGATGAAGTGCCTACTATGCTTACCCAAAGACAGGGAAGTACTGGCATTTACAAAAAACCCGTCCAACCTAAAGAAACACATTGAGGTAGGCTGAATTAAGATTTATCCTGTGAATTCGCATTGTTAATGTTATTTTGTTATCACAATAGGCATTCCCCTGCATTCGTCATTAAATAATGTTGATTGACTGTTAGTGTTGTTGAGTAGCTTTTAAATCATGTAACTAACGTTGCTATGCTTAGAAAATGTCTTTCTCTCACTGTTTCAAAGAAAGCATATACACAACCTTAAAAAATATGGAGTGCTGACATCAACAAAGAGAAAAAGGGCTGCTGAGACCCACACAAGCAAGGCAGACCACATTAGTGAACACCTGGACAATGCCTCAATGGTCCATTGACAAAGCTGTCGTGAAGTGTGTTGTCCAAGGCTCTAGCCGTTGTGTGTTGAACAAGAACCATTAGAGAATTTGTGAAGGAACTGCTAGATGATTGATGATGCCTCCAAGGGAATGAAGGTGGCTGTGACTGAGGCCATGAGGGGAGTTGACCATATTGCCACCACCACCACCAGGCTGCTGGTCTGTCAGAAGGCAGAGCTTCATTGGCGTTACTGCCCATTGGATTTGATCTGAAATTAAATGTTCACAATGTAGCACAAAGCTTTGTCTTAAATATCAATTTGCTCACTTATCTATTAGGTGCTTTGGAGAAGGGCAACTGCTAAATCCAGTGGCGTAATGTTACAAAGTAATACAACTTTGTTACTGTGGAAAGACTGCTGAGGATAATCAAAGACAAAGAAGAGGGGGCCATCAGAGTCATCTGCACAGACATAGGTTCCAATGCAAGTATCGTCAATGTGTCTCCCCATGCTTTCTTGGGCACCAATTATTGTTTCCCTACTCCCACTTATCATTGGTCCATTTTAGTTCATTATTCATCTATACATTTTTTGTTGAATCAGATGAAATGGTTATATAGTGTTACAAAACTGTGTTGTTTTTGTTTTCATCACAGGTTTAAACCAGTTGAGAGTATGCCGTTGCTATGAGCCCAGTCACGCAGACAAATAACATCTTGCTAGCAGAAACAAATGCCCAGATGGGGTGGCTACTTCAAACAATCAACCTACTGACCATCAAACTTGACAGTCAAGTTGTCATTGAAGTACTGCCAGACTCAGGTGGATGCTCTACAGGTGGGAATAAATAATCATTTTGGTCACATGTCAGGAGACCCTGAGTTGATTGCATCTGCAATTCTTCTTCCAAAATTTCAAACAACTTGGGGATAGTGAAAAATAAGTTTATGGGTATACATTTTGACACTTTGTAATATTAGCAAATTCACAAATAAAATATGGATGCATGGATAGTGCATAAACCTAAATTCATAACCTCAAATGTAAACAAACAATTTAGTACAAAACCTTAGATTGGGGTCATGATGTTAGAAAAGTTGTATTAATCTTATCATTTATATTTTCATCCTCACTATATTTCAGGAATGGACTACATCAAGCAGCACATTGTGGAACCCTCCATGCAGGTAGGTGATGCCACCAGCTGTGGTCATCTCAAGCACAAGAAAAGCTCCAAACAACTGGACAGATACCTAGCCTGTTCAGTAAATCACATGGATCACAGCTGTGTGCAAATTGTCTGTGAAGCTGAACACCCCTCTACCTGCCTTAGCGGCCTGTGAAAGGCTATTTAGCATTGCAGGATTTGTCTTCAGCCCAAGACGAGCGAGACTGAATGCTTGCAATTTTGAAAACCAACTTCTTTTTCAGTTTCAAGTAATGACTGGGTTGTTACTGTAAGCAAGCAAGGGAGGAGGGAGGGGAGGAGACATGGATGGAGAGAGGGACAGGTGAATAAAGGAATGGGAGGGAAGGAAAGACTTTCTTTCTTTTTTTCCTTTAAATTCTTTAAGCTGTGAATTTCAAGTGAAATGCAAGTTCAGGTACTGTGAGGTTCAAGTCTAATGTATGCTCCATTTTTAAGGCGGTGTACTTATAAGAATAAATTACATTATTCCCAAAATTCTGACTGCTTTCTTTTGATATTAACTGTATTTACTTGTATGTTTACTTTCAATACTTACATTTAATGTCAGACAATTACTTTGTATACAAAGTACAGTAAATATCAGATACTTTTAAACTTTTACTCTAGTAATATTACAAGAGGTGACTTTAACTTCTACCAAAATCATTTTCTGATAAGATACTGGCTTTCAGGTACTTTACACAACCCTGTATATAAATGTGTAGTAAAGCCTGCCAATCTTACTCATAATACAGAATAATTTATGTTCAGAATGAAGGTCAGATTCTAACAGATGTTGAGAAAACCAAACAATCCTAACATCTGAACAAAGACTCAATCAACTTCTTGCAGTACCACACAAGTATCATTAAGCTCAAAGTGAGATGGCGAACTTGTGTGCACAAAATTTGCAATTTGTTGGCTATGTCATTTCCTGTGTCTGAAATAATGAATCAAGTAGTGGTGAACAGAGGTGGCATCCTCTCCTGCATGGAGCAGATGTTGTAAATCCACTGCAGCTCACACAGACAGGTGCCCTCCAGCCGGTTACTGTCTGCTGCCTTGATAATGGCATGTTTGCTTTCCTGGAACACTGGAGAAATCCAGCAGCACTCAGTCCAGCCTCTATCATCTCCACATTTCAAGGTTAAACAGAAGAACATGAGTTGACAGAATGCAATTACCATATGTATATGTACAAGGTAGCATTTTATATTCTATTATTTCACAAGGCCACTTGTGGAGTCTTACATGGATAGACATGTTTGAGCCTGTTAAAGTGAATACTTCAGATATTAGTTATGTTCATGCATACCTGGGAGAAATTTTGTTTCATGTACACTTGTCCTGTATGTTTTTGGATTGTGGGAGGAAACAAAAGTGATGGAAAACATCCAAACTCCACACAGAAAAGGACAGAGACCAGCATTTGAAACCAGGACCATCTTGCTAGTGCAAATTAATAAGCCTGTGTACCACCTATTTGAGAGAATTAAATTATGAAAGAATAAAAATAATACGACAAATAAAAAAAAAGGTTTGGATACAGATTTCACTGCAGGGCTTGGCGATTCTGACAACTGCAAAATGAACATGTAGTCAGAAAAAATCAACTGCAAGGGTTTGTGGTAGTGACCACAGGTGATGAACCTAAAGAAGCACTGAGAAAACCATGTTGCTCTTATGAGCATTATAAAAAGAAGCTATGTGTGTATATATATATATTAAACACCTGTGGTTGATTTTTTTTTGTGAATAATAAATATATACTTTGCAAAATCTGTCATTTTTAGCCATATTTTCAGGTTTATATCGCCTCAAGGAGCCTCAGCATAGCTCAGGCATATACCAATCAACCATAACATTATGGCTAGAGACATGTAAAGAACATTGATTATCTTGTTACAATGGCACCTTTCAGTGGGTGGGATATATTAGGCAGGAAATGAAAATTTTGTCCTCCTAGTTACTGTGTTTGAAGCAGGAAAAATGGGCAAGCGTAAAGATGACAGCGACTTTGACAAGGGCCAAATTGTGATGGCTAGACGAGAGGGTCCGAGCATCTCCAGGACAGCAGCTCTTGTGGGGTGTTCCCGGTCTGCAGTGGTCAGTATTTACCAAAAGTGGTCCAAGGAAGGAAAACCGGTGAACCAGCGACAGGGTCAAAGGCTCATTGATGTATGTGGGGAGTGAAGGCTGGCTCATGTGGTTGATCCAACAGAAGAGCTACTGTAGCTCAAATTGCTGAAAAGGTTAATGCTGGTTCTGATAGATAGGTGTCAGGGCACACAGTACATCGCAGTTTGTTGTGTATGGGGCTCAAGGTGTTGACTTGGCCTCCAAATTCCCCAGATATTAATCCAATCAAGCATCTGTGGGATGTGCTGGACAAACAAGTCCGATCCATGCAGGCCCCAACTTGCAACTTACAGGACTTACATTCATTCGTTCTTTTCACAAAGAGCTCTCATGGATGACCGTTGGAAGTATACAGACAATTTTGCAGATTTCTGTCCATTTTTGTGAGATTTAACCATTCATGTCCTCTTCAATACTTCAAGCACTTCTTGGTATACAGATGTTATAGTTTATCCAAAGAAAACAGATGGGACTCTAGCTATTCCATGGTTTTGGATGCATTTGTGTTGGGAGACCTTATTTGAGTGATTTACTAATTACACTGGCCACCTCATAGGTCTGCGGTTCAGATTCAGTAAGCAAGGTTGGACTTGATAATTTACACTTAGATGAGATCCGATGTTTTCCGAAGGCTTTACAATAGTAATGACAATACTACAAGGGATGTAGTGTTAGTGACATGGTTTAGAGTAAGGAAACATGGCCTGAGATGGTCCATGGATTGCTGCTAGGTTGTGATTTTATTGCAAATCTGCCATTTCCTGTATTTCATATTTCTCGGTGTAGACAATAATTTAATTTACATTGTGCAAACAAGAATTTCCAGTCATTCCTTTTTATTGTTGCTACGAAGAGGCCACAACATGATTTCAATGATTTGATTAAGTGAAGAGCTCCTCCCAGGCATAAAGATGCCAAATACACTTCACTGAGAAACAGTTTGGTGCTGTAGCTCAGCTGGTATATGGTCTAGTCTGGGAATGCTGATAAGAAACTATTCCATTTGCTGGCTGAACTGCAGTGTAATTCACTTGCCGGTGCCTGTAAACAAACAATGAAACTGTAATTAAATACTATAATATATATATATATATATATATATATATATATATATAATAAGTTTCCGGCTGCAGTTATTTTAATTGAATAATAGCAATAATACAGCGTTTAGTATTATGCACAGCTACAGATATCAAAAAGTTCAGTTAGAGAGCTCATTTATCCTGCCTGTCATAAAACTTGTGTTGGGACCACAATGATACAAGGTTGCTGCATCCATCATTTGCAAGCTGCTGCAAATACTACTGCTAAAGATACTGCTGCACAAGGCTGCTCAAAAAGCTGACAAGTATATGATACAGTAGCTCTTTATTGCAGGAAAACTGGAAAGGGTAAAAGGGAATTAATATCAGCAGCTGTCACTTCTATTTGGAGGGGGAAAAAACAGATGCTGGTTCGTCAAAGAGTCACTTCACTGTTTGCACTCTGTGATTATTAATGCCAGCAAGTCAAAGACGAAAAAAAAAAGTAAAAAGGTTAGGAATGTTAAAAATTGACTGAAGGTAATTAAATTGGAATACGAAAGAGCCGGATTATTTACACATTAAAAAAATCTGCTAATCTTATCATTTATAAGGGCTTTAAGTCTCTCTCAATCTCGCCATAGTCTAGAAAACTGCAGTGTTGTTTCTAGCTTATGGCTGATGTCACACCGGTGTTTGAGTCTGTCCCTTACAAAAATACAAATATGAGCAAAATAACTTTGTAGGCATTGTGTGTAATGAAAATACTAATTTCACACTCTGGCTAACTGGAGGAAGGAGACTTAAAAAATGTCCTTGGACCTTTGTCGCATGTACTTTTACAACATTTGCTTCCATCCATCTTCATAAAACTTCATTCACCCCAAACAGATTTAGCAGTGTCCCAGAAATACAACAAGAAGGCAGAAAGTAGAGCTTAAGTGTCTGAAATTGGGTCACAGTGGGGTTGTGCCTACTTGATTGGAACAGACTTTCTCTCTGGATAACCACCGACAGACTTTAAGTTAATGATCCTCTGTTTGGCCCTTAGAGGCCACTGTACGCCTATAACCTCCAAGCCATTTAAAAAATGTCCTAATATGTCTAATGGAGAGGGAGACGCAGCTTTTAGTCTGATCAGAAGCCCTACATGTACTGTATCACCTTCACCTTCTATATCTAAACCTAGTGACTAGCTGCAACCAGTGTGTTATGCAGATTTACTTGAGATAATGACCCCTGATATTTTTCACCTGAGTGGCAGGTATACGGTCAGTTTTTAGTGGCTCCCTGCCTCATGTTTGAACATAACTACAAGTGTATTAAAGGGCACATTAAGAATAAGAATTGGATTTATTGCCAAGTAGGTTTACACATACAAATAATTTTCTTTGGTAAATTGGCGCAAATAGAATATAGCAAAAAAGGTATATATATACTTTTATAATATAACAAATTAAAAGCAAGTAAAGAATACACATATAAAATAAAATAATTAGCAATACAAATGTGTAGAAATACAATAAGATACAATCAAAAAGAGTGGTAAAATATATATTTTATGAAAATTAAGAGCTGCACAGTTTGTGCAGGATGTGCAAAATATGGGTTAGGGTTAGTAGGGATGTGCAAATGTAATGCATTGATGCAGATGTTGCGGCTTACGTTAATGTAACGTTGTTGTCTTGTTGATGAGGCCAGCTGAAGTTGGAAAAGAATTCATGCAAAAAATGTTCTTACATTTAGCAGAGAATCAGACATAAGATCTCAGACACTGAGCCAAAAGATGATCATGGAAGGTACTGTTGTCACAGCCAAAGAAAAGAGGGTGAAATGGGTGAAAGCAGATACTGCCTGTTATTGAGAATGTATGGTATAGCATGTCCAAGACTATCCCAGATGTTAAATTGAGTTCATCCTGAAGCATCTCCAAGGAACTGAACAGCTTCATTTTTCTACAGCCGTCTACAGTGTGCTTTATTTACCTAAACCCACAACATTTCATCTATAATGGAATGAGTAGACTATGGGAAACTAACTGCTTGCTCAGCAGACAAAATAAAATGTACTGAAGATTAATTTACAACCACCAAGTGTCAGGTTTTTCTCCATATGCAAACATCTAACCATTGTAATGGAAATGTACTCTATATCCATATTAATCTGTATAATGTTGATTGGATTTCTGTCTCTTGATCATTCCTGCTATGAAACTGTCCTTCTGTCTGTCCGCGCTAACCCTTGGGAATTCATTCTGTTATGGAATTCCTTATCTGACTGCTGACTTGTTTGGGCTTTGCTACACTCACATACAGTGTAGCAAAGGGTCACATCAAAGGGTCCTTTCTGCAGAAAGCTTAATAAATACTCAAAAGACTGATTAAACACCTGTGGTTGATTTTCTTTGTGAATAATAAATATATACTTTGCAAAATCTGTCATTTTTAGCCATATTTTCAGGTTTATATCGCCTCAAGGACTCAGACTGATTCAGAGACTCTTGTTTCCAGATTTCCACCACACCATAGGCCAGATTGTTCCTCCAACAATAACCACAGTGGGGTTTTCTTGACAAAACTTTTGGCAGTGGTTGCTGTTGCATGGCCGTGACCTAATCTAATAAAGTAATACTTTTTCTCTAAACCAACCACTACATCTGTTTATGTTACCATAACCCATTAAGAGTAAAACAATGAAAAAAACAATTTGCCATTTAATATCTCCACTGTAGCTTACATTATCATTATACACATTTTATTAGCAGGGGTATAGTGGTACTGATAGAAGAATCTTAAACACCAAGCCACCATCTTACACACCAAACAACACCAATGTCTGTTTTTGCTGTATCGATTTAAATCCTTTTAAAAAGAAAGCAAAAAAAAACTGTCCATCGTGAGCCCTACAATTTGATATTAGCGCAATGCTAAATTAGGCAGTACTCTTTTAATAGCTATTTTACTGCAATTTTCCATGATATTTGGGAGCTTGATAGTTTAGGACAGTATATGATATGATAAAGGTAAGGTTAAGGGAAGGTTTGATGCAAAAAAATATGGATGTAGCATCAGTGAAGAGTCTTTAGAGCTGTGCGTCAAGCAATGTTTTTTTGTGTGCTTTCATTATCTTATTTTACAGCACTGCTACAAGGGGCAAAGGAAACATGTTGTAAACAAAACATTGATATTGACTTGGCTAACTTGTTTGGAAACAGCTGCTTGTGTGCACTAAAGCAACTTTAGCCTTCATGTTTCTGTCTATTTGCTGAATGCATGTCCAACCTTCAGTCGCCTTTTAGCTCTAATTTGGTCTCCGTTAACTCCCAAGAGAAATATCTGATGCTTTATCTGCTAAATGCTTTACAAAGTTCACCAGCCAGTGGCTTACTTTGTCTAAAAAATAGCTGCTGATGAAAATAAATATAAGATAGACAGGAGTCATGTTCTGTTTCTCCCCATTACTTGTTGTTGGGTCATTTTGTCCTAACAGAATGCCTTCAATCACATAAATCTCCAAACGTAAACACATTCAGTAATGTGTTAACAGTGATTTAACTGTAGGCACTTGACTACAATACTGCATTAGGGCTTTAAACTCAGACTCATTTATTTTTTACCCCCATTCATCACGGCTAATCAACCTTTAACTACTCAGTTAGCCCCCAGCAGACCCTGACAATGTCACTGCTTCTTTTAGACTTTTCAACTGAGAGTAGGTTTTACTCCAAACTGTATGTACTGTTTGAAATTATTATAGTTTAATATTAAAGGCGGATGATTACATGAGACATTGAATACTGTCACCATAAAAGGTTAGAGCCATCAGACTGACTGACATCGGATGAATGGCAATGTGCCAGCTCAACAGCAAATTTTAAAACCTCTCTAATTAAACACAAAGGCATTTTTAAGGGCTGTACCAGTGGCTGGAGAACAGAGGCAGCCCACAGGAAAAGTGTTACAGCCATTCTGTCTCTAAAGCTTTTAACCTACAGCTCTGCCAGCAAGTGAATGTTACTCAAATATATTGATGGGGTTTGGATGGAAAACAAATATCCTAGACAGAGTTTTATTTCCTGTAGACTGTAAGGCACATGCGATGCAACAGTGATTCTTGAGGACTAATAATCACTTATTTTAAAAGTTCAGTAAAGGCACCATTAGGACAGATACATTAAGTCATAACTGCAGCAATTATTTATGCCAGAATCCATAGTATATTTCCTCAGTTTCCTGTTTTACTACATTATATTAAATAGTACTTAGGATTCACACTTTAAACTACTTTTATACTGAAGCCCAAACACAAGATTAACCCAGTTATCAAAGCTATATATTGGCTGATATATCAGTATCTGCATATATGTCAGTACAGATATGCTCTGGTCATTTAGAACAACTCTTTAGTGTGCATAGTTTGCCCACCAGTGAGCACTGACAAGTACAATTTTCCACTTAGTACATACTGTATATTGGTCCTAATTATTTAATAAACACATTGTATTAAGGAAAATATATATTTATATTGGCCTTAAAAATCTAGTATTGGTTGGGCTGTAACAGTTACAGTACCTGTCTCTAACTGCTCAGCTTTGTAAACATGGAATATAACTATTCTATAATAATAAATACTAACAAACTAACTGACAAGTTTTAGTCGCTAAACTTTTGTAAGCAGCTGCTCATTTACAGATGAAATTTCATGAAAGAACTGCAAATTTCATAATTACTCTAAAAATGGATTAATCACTTTGATGAGTAAATATTTATGTATGCACTCAGCTGCCAGTGTATTAGCTACATAGTCAAATACAACAGCCCTGGAATGAATTCTATTTAAAATTCTAAATGTTCAGTTTTTGCTTATTGTCATTTTGGAGGCTGTTGGAGCTAAGAGGCTTTTCTAATACTGAGTTCATCCTCATTGATATAAACTGGCAACTGAGACTAGTTACACCATGTATTCTCGACACCATTATTTGTTGATTTGACTGCTTGTACCTATACATAATAGTAGTAGTATAATTTATTTATTTGTTAAACTCATTGCAAAATGTGCAGAGTACCAAGTGAGCACTGCAGTTTCTCTAGCCATCAGAGTTTCCATTTTATTTGACTTCATTCATTTGAATCGCTGAAAAAATTAGAGATGTGGGTGGCAATGAGCAGGCCACATCATCCCTACAATCAGTTCCAAATTATATACTCTGAGTGTTCCTGAGAAATAAAGAAAGTTAAATATCAGTTCTTCTCTTGGAACTCATTTGCAAACCAAAGGGCCAATTAAACAAAAGTGCCACGAAACCAGGATTTCCAACCCTCTCAGACATACATTTAGCTCTTCCTCATTTACAAAAATACAAAAATGACAATAGAAAGTAAGTTGTTGCATGAATTTAAAATCTGAAAATCTGTTTGCACACTAAATATATTGAACTTCCTGTGCTGTATAATCATCTGGTTTACTAGTGATATGTATGGAACTGAACAGTGATGACGAGTATTTAACCTTGACCAACAATGAGTATGAAGGTTCAAATATGTCTTGTCATACATGGGGTTTCTGTGTTCCTAGTATCAATGTCTTGGTGAAACTCCCATAATCAAGGTTACACGATTGCCTCTCACCAACATTTTATGGGAGTGGAATGACTGACCTGTCAAGTGTATGTGATGGGCTGTATGTTCGCCATGCTTCAAATGAGATTCATGACAAATCCCTTACAGGAGGCCAGCCAATATGCTAGGTAATAGCATGCTTGGCAGTACTTATCTGTCTCCATTAAAGGCACTGGTCGTATCCCACAATGTCAAAACCATTAAATCAAAAAATATAGCATGATGGTAAGCTGAAGCTGGTGGCTGTTGCAGGTAAAAAAAAGCAGCTCTGGTTAAGAAAGGTTAAAAATAGTAGATCTTATACAGCCACAAGAGATCTCTACTTACGCTTTCAGTTTGACCTATTAATATTAAAGGCAATCACCTTGTCCTGCAATTGAGATTTGGACCTTCATCGTGGTGTGACTGTGGTGTCCTTTTTACTAATTCAAGTTAATACTGCAGGAAACTGCTTATCTAAGTTTAAAAAAAAAGACTTACACTGCACAATTGTGCTTAATTCTATAAAATTTTGAGCCTCGGAGTGGATGTGTCAGAGTGAGCCCTGGTGCACATTCATCATGCAGATAAGATCAGAGTGTGGACAGTCAACTACTTGCCTAGAGATTCATTTTTATTTTTTAGAACAGTAGAGGCTACAGTGATTCAGTTTGAACTCCACAACTCCTCTGAATGTACAAACCTACCCTCTGCTAGATTAAAGTCTTCTTTAGGACCTGCAACCTTGGACTGAACATCATCATTGCTCAGAGTTCATGTCTTAGCAACAACCTGATGAGCAAGCTTTAATAAACCAGTCTTGGTTTAAAAATATTGGTGGGATTGCAATGATGGAACATATTCCATTGTGTTTCTTAGCTGTTTTTGTCCTTACAAGTTTTCTCCTTCATACAACTATTCTAGATTATTTTCATCGATTACTCTTTCATTTATTTTTACGATCAATTGATTAACCGTTTAGTCTATAAAATGTTAGAAAATAGTGAAAAATACCCAAGTTGATATCTTCAAATGTCTCGTTTTGTCAAACCAACAGTCCAAAATCAAAAGATATTCAGTTCGTTATGATATTAAACATACAAAGCAGCAAACTGTTACATCGCTTGTTACTTTGAGATTTAATTTTTTTTAAATATTTTAAATTTTTCCTGGAAAACAAAATGCCACCAAAAATACTTCCATTGATCAACTAATTGATTAATTGTTTCAGCCCTAAAGTATTCAGATTCTTATAATATTCATATTGAACCATAAAAGTAAATATTTTGAATGAAAACAAATATACATACTGTACATATGATTTTGGCACATTACAAGGCCTTAAAATGTCTAATTATCTTTAAAAAACAATTAAACATGGTCTGGCTCAATGTTTGAAAAGTAAATAGTGAGCACTAATAAGTAAATAGAAATTTTTTCACTACAAGAAATAATCAAACAATGCCAAACCCTAATGCTCACCCTTCCCAGGTGAGACATGCTGCTCCTGATGTTTGCTTTAAGAGCTTTTTCTGGAAGAATTGTGGTTATTTTGAGATCCTTCTGTGTTGGCTTGCAGGTACGGAGCAGTGAGGGGAGCTGGATATTGTGTTGAGCTCAGTCAGTTTTCTGTCCTTATGAAAACTTGGAAGTCACAAAAATGGCCCAGAATGCTAAATGGGTAGAGTTATCCTAACAGCCCATAGTTTCTGACCTTTTGCAGTTTGGTCGTGGCTAACTGATCTGGGCAGATGGCTAAACAGGCTTGAATAAGTATCTCTAAATTACAACAAACTGCATTATTTGAACAAAATTCAGTATAACAGTCATTTATCCTGCAGAGCAATACTTTGTTATTACATATATTGAAATATACAGATTTGCAAAAAGAAGTATAGATACTTGAGTTGTTTTCAGGCATATGGCTGGAGTACATCACTGTTTCTTTTTCCATTCAGCATTTCCTATTTTCACCTACTTTCATTATCTATAATGAAGAGGTAAGATAAAATGCATATCCCTGCCTTTGTTAAGCAGGAATGCTGGTGCCAATTAAAATGAGAATCATTATCTCTGGTGACATAGCCATCAGTGTGGATAATTAGCTACAGTTAGCATGTGGCAGCAGGATTTAGATTGACACATTTGTGTATAGTGACAAAGAGACAGTGTGAGCCAACAACATGCAGCTCTCTTAAGAAGGTGGATTGATGCCACAAAAAAATCAATATTCCAGCTTTGTTCAATTACATGGAGAGCAGGTAGCTCAGTGACACTGCAATGACTGATGTACTGCTGAGGTCTCTTTTGGAGGGTTTACTAGAATAAACAATAAAGCAAGTCTTGTATAAAACTTTGAATGCATAGGTAAACATGAAAATATTTCGTGCAAGGGTTAAAAGCAATTGAATATTAATATGTGATAAATAATATGTGATGCAAACATTGATAATATACCTAAATGTGGACATGTAGACAATAAGAGCGCTGTAGTGCAGTTACATGCGCACGCATAGAAACACGCGCGCTCAGAAGCACACAAGCACACATTTAAGCACGTGCACATATATATAGCACAACAATGTTGTACAACCCAGCTGATCTCTGACGGTAAATTCAGATTCTTCATTATTATTATTAAGTAATTCAATTATACAAAATGCAACTGGTTTGACATTATTATTTGAAATACGCAGCTTGGCACTCTAACCCAAAAGGCTGATTGATTAAAGGAACTCCTATTTCATTAATTTGATCATATTTTTTCAAATCAAACTCCTAATGGGTTATTTTCTTTCCGTGCTAAAGACAGAAAATTCCGTCATTTTCTAAATTTCCTCAGTATTTATATTTTAAAGACAAGTCTTTACTTACCAAAAGTTATGAGATGAAACAGATAAACTCCCCACAGATCCATCTCTACGTGAAATGAGAATTTCAGATAACGCGTCCGACCTACACGTACAGCTGTAATGTTACACGGCAAGAAGATGATATCCTGTTATGCATGTGCAGATCATTATTGGCACAAGCAGAATAATCTCTTGGAAAAATATATATTGTTGTTGTTTTCTTATTTTCTTAAAATTCCATCAGTTTCTTTCAAGACGGCGATGAGGTCGCGCTTTTGCGCAAAGCCAGAGCCATGCGTAATAATGCGAGTGAAAGTTGTCCTGTGCGCTGAACGGTCCTGTATTGTGAGAGAGACAGCCGTCTGTTGCGCATCGAGGTGGTCGCACGAGTCCTTGAGTCCGCTGCTGGAGAGATTCCGAGTACTGCCGGGAAGAACCACTGCCAAGAGGGAGGGAGATAGTTGAATCTGTTTGTGCATGACAGGACATTAAACAGCCCGATTACACGGCCAGGGCTTCCGTGGCGTTAATAAAATATGACATAAGGTTAAATCTGCAACAAAATCGTTATTATCATATTCCTACAGGGACTCACAGGGCTAGTTTATAGTGATCTTAACCTGCTTTGTGGTATGTTATAGCATTAACTGATGCTCTAATAATATTCTAATAGCATTTTCACATGAGTCAATTATTTTATCCTATACAAAATACAGTTTGTTATACACAATATATTGTATATTAAATGAATTAGACTTTATACTGTACTTGATTATAATGAGGGTTGGTAAATGCTCGCCTTTTCATTATTTGTATAATTTATTCCCTTATCATCATCTCATGGCCTCATACTTCATTCAGTTTGCTTATATAATATTAAGTATGAGTTTTTATTGCATAGAGTTAATAAAGGAAGGTAGAAAGAGCTGAGAAAAGTGAGTTGGGACTTGGGACTAAACTGAAGCTGAAGTGTTGAAAAATTACGTGTCTACATTTAGGATAACTTTCTGGTCCACGCCAGTTCTTATTTATTCTTTATGCCTCTGTTGTGAAATATCAACATTTTGACTTAGGTCAGTCACAATCAAATGTGTTACAAGCCTAAATCTGTCCATCAAGTATTCATGGTCAATGCGGAGCCTATATCCTCTCTAAAAGTGAACACTTTGTTCTGATAGAGGTCTTTCAGTTCTCCCAGAAAATTAAACTAAAGATTAATATCAACACAATAAATAGCCAAACTCTCAGAGGAAGCAGATTTGGGGCACTGTCCACCAGAAACCTATTTGTTTTTCAAGTTTGGGAGCTTGTGGTCCATATTCATGTTGACAATGCACCTCTAATTGGTTATACAATAAAAGACAGACAGACAGACCCTTTTAGTAAATTCTTTCGTTGAGACAGATAGCTTTAGGTAGTTAGCCACCTAAATGACCATATTTTCTCTCAGCAGCTATTAGATGAAAAGAATGACCAAATTTCTGATGTTAACAGGACTGTAAGGAACACCAGAAAGTCACCTGGAGAGCCTGTGTGTAAGCAAAAAAATAAAAGTGTTTCTGTAAAAAGTTGATTCTTGGATGTATCCACAACTGTTAAAGGTTTTTTTTTTGTTCCATACAAAAGCAAAAACACTTGGCCCCCACAGAGAGGTGGATTCAGTTCCTGGTCACTACTGACTACCAGAGCTGCACAGCTCCATTCTCAGAGCTGTTCACTGTTTTGAAACAGACAGTTATTGATTCTTCAGTGTTAAGAATTCAACTTTCACACCATCTGTTCATTTTATGGTTCAGAAGCCCTTTTCGCTCAAACAGAACATCAGTAGGTCAGGATGTGCATTTGGAATTTGTTGACATAGCCCTTTAGTGCGTCTCCAAAACGGCAACAACAAATGGAGTTTCCAGATGATCCATGCAAACAAAGCTGGCGAGAAGCAGATAACAAAGGGTCACCATGTTGGATCCGCCAGACTCAGTGTGTGTGCTTTACTGTATGTGTGTGCATGCATGTCAGTGTCTGTAAAAAAACACAGGGGTCCAAAAGGATCATCCAGCTGCGTACCAAAGACAGAATGAAGACCTCTAAAGAGCCATTTCAGCCTGCTAGTGTTATCTTTACTGCCATTCATGGCTGCCCTACCATCATGCTTCACTAGACTTGCATGAGCTGGCAACATTAATTCAAGTCTTTTCCAAGCCTTAGTTGTTTCAAGTTTTTATTTAATGTTTTTGCTGAGGCCTCAGATTGGAAAGACTGTAACTGTAGACTGTCTTTACGCCTCAACGATTGTAATTTTAACTCCTTAACAAGCTTGCAATGAGAATATTTGGAACAATACATTACCATCTCTGCTGGGAGAT
Organism: Nannoperca australis; assembly: GCA_036023655.1. Taxonomy (NCBI): domain Eukaryota; kingdom Metazoa; phylum Chordata; class Actinopteri; order Centrarchiformes; family Percichthyidae; genus Nannoperca; species Nannoperca australis. The sequence goes on along the minus strand of JAVQJD010038750.1, from coordinate 32,715 downwards.
GGGCTCTGAAAATGCTTTGTGAATCTTTTAAGAGCGACTCTGTACCATGGGGATGTTTTGGGAGGGTACATATTTGCAATGCGCATCTGCATTTGTAATTTAAATCAACAGTAAATTTAACAAAAATGAAAAAGCCCCATCAATGGTTTAGAGAGAATTAGACAGAAAATGTTTGTTTTCTCCTAAACCATTAAAGTCTTTGGTTCCATCCCAGTGGCTTGTACAGGGGGGTGGTTGTCTTTCTTACCATCAAATTAACAAACACCAACCTAACGTGATCTGAATCACCTCAGCTGTGATTTTCCCATTAGAAATGCGGCAAAGATAGTCTTTTACACCAAAGCCCCTCCTCATAAAACATTATTATTTTGTCCTAGGGTCACTAAGTTGCTGTCAATAGGCCCTGGATCTCTCACTTCTTTAACAAGCTTTCAATATTGAGAGTAGGTGCTGTTTAAACATGGCAGATAGACAGCTCTCAGTTCTTGCTTCAGGCAAAGGTACATTGATTTCCTATCTTTGTGAGCTGGAGCAGTGTGGACACAACATTAATGAGGGATTAGTTATTGTACCCATAATCATTGCTATGTCAAAGCAACAGAACCGGGTGATGAAGAGGGGCTTTGTAATTGTTTGTTGGAGCCATTTAACAGCTACACTCACTGCCAAATGCAAACTTCTAACTTCTGCTTAACGAACCAAAGCATAGTGGCCTCGTTTCTCTTTGTTTCAAAGTAGAGTGTCCTATTTCCTGCATACCTATTTTCTTTTTGTTTGGAGGATTTTCTGTAGTGTTCTGGGAGGTTTTAAAACTCCTGCACACTACAGGCACAGCCACAAGGGTGTGTTCATTTATTTTGCCCGATTAGACATTATTCAGGTTGAAGTTGGGCAGAGCCAGGCTGCTTTTTCAGACATTTTGACTTGTTATAGTAGGGAAGGTACAGGTGATACTTAACAAAGGCTCTGTTCCAGTAAAGTGTCTCAATAAGCCATGACAGTGATCAAGCATGCATGCCTGAACTCTGAACTCAAATGGACTTCACTAATCTTAATTATTACATCTGGGCATATAAAAAAAATATTTAGAAAGGCTTTACCACACCAGCATTTAAAATGGTAACGTTTTGCCTCTAAATTAATTTATTTCAAGGAATTGTCGCAATCAGGGGATTTGCTTGGGTGGGGAAAATAATTATGCTCAAATATTTTGTGTCCGCTTCGACTTTGGTGAGATTTGACATGCAAATTTGCTTGCAGGGGACCTGTGGGTAGATGTGGCTGTTCCACCTTCTGGTTTGACTTGGGCTTAATAATGATAAAAATGAAAGTTGTCCTGCCTTAGCATTTGCACAAAACAGGGTAGTCAGGGAGATGCCAGACAGGCAGTTTGTACACACCTGAGAGGAGATGTGATCAGATTAGTGGAGCCAAGGGTGTCTCTTTAAATCATGACTTTTATTGCTATTCCTTCTAAGATCTACCAGTTTAGTTTTTTTATTATGTGGCAGTGGTCTTGTTTCTCTTCTTTACCTCTTACCACAATTTTCTTTCTTTCAGAAGAAGAAGAAGGCGTTAGCTGCCATTCATTCTTGTTTCACAAACATGAACATTTCCCAGGCTTGATAATCCATCACAGTAAACATAAAGCCTTAATTTGAATGTTGAAACTTTACTGCACAAGTTGAGAAATGTTGTGTCAGGGTGTGCATTATGTTACACTCTAACCACTGCTAGATATTCACAGGAAGAAATAATCCCTAAAAAGCATGTAACCTCATACATTTTATTCTCTTCTTCATTCATCATATTTGTGTTGACTGAGACAGACAAACACAAATAAATAACTACATAAGTCTCATTTTAAGGAAGAAGGGTTGGTTAGAGGTGGAGTGAGCTCATGCTGCAGTGAGCAATAATGATGCTGGCTGACATGTGTTTCAGGACTTCATTCTTCACCACCAACAGTGTTGACTAAAAAGCAGGATATACATACTGCTCCCAGGATAGTGACGTCATGTCCGTACTTGATTGCAAACAGTGATGTAGTTGTTCTGTGTGAACCCCAGGGACGCTTCCTCTTTCTCTTTCCTCCCCTCTGTAACAGCTCATTGGGTCAGTATGTGACAGACATGAAACAGCTTACAATCACTTCTTTTCCACATCAGAAGTGTCACTGTCTTGTTCTCCAATATTTAAAGAGCCTTAATGTAGTTTAATAAAGCTTTAAATCCCGCAGGCCAGCCAACACTGGCAGAGGAGACTCTTTTAAATGTCAGGGGGAGGAAGACTACCTAGTCATCTCCAGTGTTTCACAAAGAAGGTCTCCAGTATTTGTCAGACTTGCAGGGAAGTTAGGGTGCATGCAGTCACGGCAATCTGATGAGGATGTTTCACAGTGTCATGCCAAATAGAGCAGTGCTCAAATGGTGCCAGACTGCATGGCGGGCATTAGCACAGACGGTGACTCCGTTACCTCTCACTACAACAGATGGTGTGCCTCATGCATACTGTGTGGAAGGTTATGTTACTTCTCTGCGGATGCCTAGATGTGTCTTAAATCTAATTTGGACCACTAAGGCGCAGACACAAACAGACACATACATATGCATAAAAATACTCAAGATACAGAGAGGGAGGGAGAGAGAGAAAATATGACAAATAAGTATCTTGGCATAGGCTATCACACACACACATTAAACATATGTATATATAAGTATTTTGCTATTTTTTTGATTTTATGAATTGCTTTTTATCCCAATATTACCTGATGCTTTGTCAATAGTGTCTTTGCTACACCAACTTCAACCTTTTAAACCACATCTGTGTCACCTCAGGGTTAATCTATTATCACTCATTTAATTAAAGTTTCATTAAGACTTAGGAAAATAGCAAAAAGATCAGGTTACACTGACACATGTTACATTCATGACATTTTTCTTTTTGTTTTTTTTCTTCAGCAGGGGCCATCTTTCTCTGTGGTAAGTTTAAAGGGGGTGATAAGGTTGTCCAAGAAGATCCATCACTGATTTCCTGACACTCCTGGTGGGCAAAAATAATCAGATGGCACCTGGATCAACAGCTCTGCGTTTTAAGAGATCCATAACTCATCTCCTGGGATTTGTAAATGTGAATGTGCACACCAAAATATGTGTGGGTAAGTGCAAGAGTGGGTGCATATTTTTGTGTCGCTATTTGGTCTTTTTCTCTGACACTTTGATGGGAATTCAATGCTGTTCACCACACACCTTTTTAAGAATTAAGCAGATGTTTGTGAGAAGCAATGGTGCTACTGAAAACCAATTTGAAGCACATTCTGCTCAATGTTGAAATATTTTCAGCTTGGTTTGCTTGGGATTTGTTTCACTGTTGGGAATTCTCACCAGCCAAATGCTATGATAATTCAAATAAACTACACAAGTTTGAGAAATGAGCACAAAGTCCATCCATCCATCCATTATCTATACCTTTTATCTCCAAATGGGCGTGGTGGGCTGGACCCAGCTGACACTGGACAAAGGTCGGGGTACACACTGGTTGCCAGTCAATCACAGGGGTGACCAGTAGACACAGACAAACGTTCACACTCACAGGCACACCTACTTTTAGGGAGGAAGCTGGAGTCTCAGACGCAGCCCCAACTGGTTGATGCTTTGTTGTGCTGTTTGTTAGTGGTCCTGGTTACCACATGGTCCTGGTTAGAGCTTGGTCAAAGGTGTTTAGGGGCCTGCATTGGCACCCCCAGTTGCACAGACTTAAAGCATAAACGGGTATTTTACGTTGCATGAAAGTAAAGGAGCTAGAGGCAAAGCCCGCAGAGCTGTGTTGGCAGCAGTGCTGGCAGTGTTTCTGTTCCTCTTTCGAGGACTGTGTTGTTATGAAAAAGCCAACATAACAAAAAGCAGTTTCCAATCAACACGCAGCCATAATAATTCTGGTATGACAGTGAAAGCTGGGGTTCATTGTAGGCACACGTCTTTCTTATGAACCGTGTGGTAAGGCTGACCTGACCTGGACACAGTACATTGATGTTGTCCATACCGGTTGTTTATGTGCGTCCCCTGGGAAAAAGACAATTAGCCAAATTAGAAGGCCAAAGTTGGGTGAGGGCAAAGGTCAAAGGGGGAACCACAGCTGTTTTCCATGCTGGTTGTAAAGCAAACAGCTCAGCAGAAGTGTTATTTCTACGAGTCCAAAGTGGAAACCTATTACTTTGGCTGTTATCTCACAAATTACCTTGAATATGAATGTAGTTGTATTATTTTGTTGCTGCATGAGTATATATAAGAATGCAAAAGTGTACATATTTTCACACACAGTTAATCATAGTTCTGATAGGGTATTTCACATAATTTCTGTAATGTATTCTATCTCAAACAATTTGAAGTCATCATCACTTTCATTGCTCCTAACAAGCTGAAGTAGCAATATACCATGTGTCTTTATTTAATAGGCTGCAGAGTGAGGGGTTGAAGTCGGGGTGTCTGCTTTCATCAGGAAAATAAATTTGCAATGTGTAATGAGCCCTGCTTCCAAGTAGATATTTTCATGAAATTAGCTGTTTTGACAGTGGGGATGGCTGCAACTGAAAATGTACACATCTTTGTGCAGTTGTTCTTTTGTTTTTGTGACTTGATTCCTGTTAACAGGGAAATGAGCAGCTGCTACTTGTGAGTCGAGAAGGAGTTTTGAAAGGAGTTATTGTGAGTTAAAGTACAGAGTGACATGTGATAATTAATTTTCTGTAGTTTGAGCCATACCTATGATGTATGTTAGGCATATGGCAGCTTCCTCATCAGGTGGTGATTCATTGTTTTTGCCCTGAGGCAAAGAGATGTGATCCTTCAACTCATGCACTATTCAGCTCTATAGGTTTTTCATAATGCCTTGCATTGCTTATTGAGGTATCCTGCCTGAGGTTTCCATGAATATTGCACTGTGCTATGCTCTATGGTAAACTCTATGTTGTATGCAGTGTATCGCATTACTTCATGAATTATAGATGAAGGTTATGGTAGAGGGATACCTCAATTTCAATGTGGTTCATATTAGGGATTCACCGGTCACTTTTTCTCTCAAAATTTGTGATATTGGCGATTCTGAGCACCGATCAGATACAGTTCTTAGTTTTCAGTTTAAAATTTGTAAACCTCTCTGTGTGAACATGAATTCTTCTATGTAACCCAACATACTCCAGCCACATAGACAATCAATGTACACACACTGTTTCACCAGTGACATGTCAAGGCTTTTTCTTACTGGGGTAGCCCAAGTGGGGCACTGACTTATACAGAGGTGGCATGAAGTCAAGTGGACCTTGGACCCTCTAGGGCTGTCAATCTTTCCCACGGGAAGCATTGTTTTTATATTTTAAAGTTGAATGCATCAGTCTGATGCAAATTAAGAGCAAGATTAAGAGGCTAGAACATGTGCTATTCTAAACATACTTTCACTTGTAGAATGAGGGTTACAGTACCTAACCAACTCTACCTACGCTCGCCTGTTCATCTCTGTTGCTGTCGCAGTGTTTTGGCATGAGAATTGTTTGGGCAGCGTGAGACTGAACGTGAAAGTATGTGTCACACGCAAGGAGCATGAGAGTTGGCAACACTGCTGTAAATACACAGAACTTTTCAACTTTAAGTAGAAATATTCATACAACTACCTTCTTTTTAGGCAGATTTTAGTAAAACTTTTCTAAGAGGTTTACAAAATTGCATTACAGTTTCATAAAGACACTGTAAGAAACAGCATTTATTCTCACCCAGCACATCTGACTGATAATGATCCAGCCTCTATTGTTGACGTTATATAACACAAAATATATCACAGAGTATTATATATCATCTGTGTGTGTGTGTGAGTGTGTGTGTGTATTTGTTGAGGCTTTGCCAGCTTGCTGTCTTCCTGCAGAATAGCTTGAAACTGGCGGGAATGTTGTATGTAATTTTGCATGCATTTTCATGGTGATCTCAGTATTGGAAATATGTTTTTTATTCATGCATGTAGTTTATTGCAGTACTGGCAATCTTTAAAAATACTGAGTGACTTTTCTTTGGGTTTTCTTAACCAACACAGGTTTGATCTATTTCACCACTTTATAAGTGAAGACATTGTTTCTGAGTACACATGAGGTTAATCTCTCATGTTTAAACGTTTCTAATACAAAGAAAATAACTTTTAATCATTAATCTCTAACAGTACATTTTTGCATGTAAATTACTGCACATACAGTAAGAGTTACACACATCATCTTAAATACTCTAAACTAATACAGCCTCTAAATAAATTACCTGTCAATGGATGCCACGAGAGAAGTCGTGTCATGATTTTCACTTTTCTCTCTTCACAGCGGTGCTCTCATAAGCTGCCATTGTAAAACCTCTCACATAACGTGCATCGAGCATTATAAATAATAAGGCAATCTGCTGTAGGTGTCATCCCCTCCTGCTTTAATAAATAACTGCTCCAACTACTGGTCCCCAGATCTCACAGTGCTCGCACTTCATAGTTAAGCAGGAAATCACTACAATAAAACATGCTTTACTCGTCTTTTCACAAAGAGGACATTTAGAACTTTTTCTACAATTTTCCACAATGATTGAGATTTAATGAAACAGAACCATGCGTACACACGGCTTTATAAATCTGATGAAAAGAATGCATGTTTCTATTTTTGTGCGTACACACAGTTTTAGTCGTTAGTTTTATACATCTGGCCTCTGACATGTAGAGCAGCAATTAAAAAAAGATTTCATCAGTTGAGTGTATATGTAGGTTAAGTCACAATGATGGACTAAGAAAGTCCATCAGCCACATGCAAAATAGTCTTGGATTACACTGCTGCTTTAAGGTAATGATGTAATGATTTTTTCCCAATTTAATTATTGGGTGTCGTGTCAAGTTGGTTAACGGTCACAGCACAGTGACAGCTGCAGGGACAGGACACTGGTTTTAGATTAATGACAATACTTAATCCAAAAATCTAATTTTTTGTATCAATCACTACTCAGCGTCGGTTTCTTCCCATCCTTCGTGGAGAATGAATGGTTTAAAAGTGTTAGGCTTCATTCAGACAAACAGCATTGTGTAAAAAATACGTAACCCCCTCATTATTCTGAATGACACCACTCCACTGGTGCAATAGAGAAGCTAACGCAGGGGGCTCCAGCAAAATAATGCAATGTCTTTTGGCAAAAACGTTTACCATGGCTTAACGTCATCCAGTTAGTGATACACTGGCAAATGAAATACATGCAGGCACAAATTCCTACTGGATTATTTAACGTAAATTTTACCCAATTTACCTCACAAACACCACAATAAAAGATCAACTGAATGTCACTGTGATAACTTGTGTCTTCAAACTCTTGGATCTATTACTCAAAACCGACTACCTGGATTGTATTTTATTGTTTCATCAGCACCTGAAACAACACTCCCACACCTTAGTAGCCTCATCACCTTATGGACTGTGGCTGTGTGACCTAATTGGCTCAAGGGAGTTAACCAGTAAAACACATCATGTCCATTAACAACTAGACCTTTTGAAAAAAAAATATACAAAAGAACAAATGTGTTATATTTTCAGGGTTTCTTTTCACCTTCACCTCAGTGAACTACAGAGATGCTTGATAGAAGTGCTGATAAAGTGGAGGTACAACCAAAGCTCATTGAGATAATTATGTAATAGCTAAATTAGCTTATGTGACGATTGGTCTCATTATGTGGTTGAGGTTGGTGACTGTACCGGGTCAAAATAAATGTTACGTCACAATATTATTGTAGAATTGCTGTTATTTTATATAAATGTGAAACTGTAGCCAAGTTTCATGAGCAAATTAAATATGTGAGTAAATCACACACAATTGTGTTTTTTACTTGTAAACTGAATCATTATTCTTTTATCACAAGGTGTTATTCTAAGTGTATTCTGTGTGGTCATTAGCTTGTTTGACATGTCAGACTGATTGATTTAAATTGAATAATTTGCTTTATTAAGTCTTGTGTTGTAATTGGGTTAATTTCCCAGAACACCACTCTGGTTATTTCCCTGTACAGAGTGTACTGCCCTGGTGATTTGCTCATCTCAAATTCACATTGATGTTTGTCGGGGAAATATGACCAAGGGAAATCAGTGCGATTCCTACTTAAACGCAGAAAACAACAGCATTTAGTTTCCCCAAAAAGCTACAGGGGTCGTGAGATGTGAATACTTTGGCATCGCTATCTCAAGAAATGCCTCCACTATTCATGATGAGGCAAGGTAATCTGAACCATATTTATTAAGGCACTTTATGGTACAACCATCCTGTGATACATTGTGCAAATAGCATGCAGAGTTATTCAGGTCCATGGGAAATGTGCCCCTGTGTCCTCTGGGGAGTGAGAGTGAATGGGAAGATTCAGGATCCGCTCGGCTGGAGAAGGATTACATCCCTCGTGGGGAGAAAGACACAGATGCTGCATTGATCCTGCTGATAAACACTGAATGGCTGTAAGCTCGAATAAGTGTCAGGTTCCCCAAACGGAAACGCCAAGACAGCTCAGGATGAAGTTTGGAGCACTAAATGGAAGACTTGCAGATATATGTGAAATTAGCAGAAATAATGTATGCTTTTGTCAGTAATTTATAAAAGTTTCCTATTGCAATGTAATTGATAGAAACGTACTTAATGAGACATCTAAATATAGTTTATTTTCTTGTGCAGTGTGTAGTCTTGTTGTTTAAAACCTAACAAGTCACTATTCAATGCGTTTTCACTTTTAGCTGCAAACGTTCAAGAATTTGAAAGACAAGACAGGTCATTTGAGAATATGGTGTTGTGAAATAAAAACAGACTTTGGAATAAGGACACTTTGACTGAAATAAAACAAGCTCAATATTTTTCAATTTCATGGTTTCATTACATGATTTATGTGTATGGGTCTTTTCACTAATATCTTATTAATTTATTATTGAAAACTTTCGGTCTTCATAGGTAAAAAAAATAAAAAATAAACTTTGGATGCATTTGTTAAGCTGGAACCAGCAAACATTTGCGTTTTTCCTTGACAAATGACTCCAATGGTTAATTGGTCGATATCAGTTAATCGATTAATTGTCTCAGCACTAATCAATTATAAACAATGGAGAATTAATCTTTAACTTTATTTAGGCTTTAATGATGATCAACATTATATATCCAGGGCATTTCAGCCAGGATAATTGCAATTGTAAATTGTAATTTTTTTTATATAGGCAGTTGCCTTGAAGCAGACAAAAGTAACCTAAAGGCAGAGGACAAAGTGAGGGACCTTTACACTGGTCACCAAGTGGAACAAGATGCTCCTGACCACACAGGAGAGGACCCTTTATGGAGAAGACAGGATGCTTAACAGCAGAGGAAACACAACAATCTCAACCCCACTGCTTTTTGATTTGCACAGCGTGAAATGACTGTCCTGTTTGTATGAACAGGAGCGGTGGCCACCCATCAGGTACAGACTGTGGAGAGAGGTCCAAGAGGCCCTCATGAATTAAAGGTACATTCATAGAGTCTCCAGGGAGGTCCGCTGATTGCCTGCAGCACTACTAATTGATTTAGTGCAAGGTCGGACCCTGAGTGACAGAGGGTAAAGGGAGGAATTTCCTGTTTCTGCATCTATAATTCAGTGGCTTCCTGTATGTGTGTGTGTGTAAGAGAGAAAGAGTGTGTACTTGTATGGAAAAAAGAAAGTACAAAGTTATTAATTTACATGTGCCTCATGTAAATATCTGCATTATCCATGTACATACACAGTGAAGGAAATAAACATTCAACACGTCAACATTTTTTTCATTTTACAAATTTCCAATGCAGCTATTCACATGAAATATAGACCAGACATTGGTATTAACTCAGTGAAACTACACAGATAAGTAAATCGCAGCATTTCAATCCATAAAAAACATTATGTACAATAAAGTGTAATGTAATGTTGAGTAAATGTATTGAACACAGTAAGATAGAGCATTAAACCAGCTGATTCCCCTACTACACTTTTATTTTAATAGACTACAAAATGGACATCATTTAACTCTATTGATTTTGTGGATATAATACAATACATTTTAAATATCTGTTAAATTTGGTATGGCCAAGTTTGCAAACTACGACTTGTAGCATGGTAGAAGCTTTACATTTCAACCATGTATCCATCACATTTATCTGTTTGCTTGCTTGCTAACTCATTTTCATGTGTTCTCAATCCCAACAAAATGTTTAGATGTTACAGCTGACTCATTTTTTGTTTTTTTTAACAAATCAGAATTTCTATTTTTTCAAATTTGTTAAATATTTCCACGTACCCTTCGGCAAAAGCAGAAGTAACACCTCGGGTATAGATACCCCTGGTTGGGAATGACTGCTGTAAATGTTAATATGTTTGCATGTGCATTTCTTGCTCATCCATAATGGTGGGTGATGCTGTGTTTATGTGTGCTGGTCTGTTAACTGGGGTTAAGGTATGCAAGCTGTCCAAACCAGCAGTCTGCCAACACTCCCCGCTGCGCTGTCCCTTTGATGGTCTGGTGGATTTCCCTCTGGTGTCTCAAGACTCTTCAACCAGCCGCACAAACAGACTGCCAGCTTCATGAGAGAGGCCTTTGTTTTATTTCTCTTCCTCCACAATGCTCGTGCCGTCCCATTACAATTGAACAAACACTGCAGTGTTGGGAAAATATGTGATACAATTCTTGAAGTTAGTGGATGAAGATGGACCGTCATGAAACATGGAGCGAGGCTGTTTTCATTCAAGGCAGTTTAATAGCTACAATGTGTTTTCACAAATCCCAGAAGCAAGTACATTTAAACATAAATTACTCATATGAACTTAAAACCAATTTCTTAGTGCTTCTTGGAGTTTTTGTAACAACAGAGTGGTCCGACTTCCTTACTTTGTACGTGAAACAATTTTCATTTTGAGAGGACCTTACTTGAGGCTACAATGATCCTAAACTTTCAAGTATTTGGAATAACCCCAAGTCATCGTTTTCATAACTTGTGGGGAGTAAAGTTGAAGAGATGGAGCTATTTAGTTGCTCCCTGAAACAGAGATGGTGTATTCCATATCAACATACAAACCTTTCACAGAGAAAAGGAGAAAGACTGCATCAGCCCAGGATTTCAAACAGCCCGAAGCAAGCTGAGCATCTCTCACTCAACCCCACAAAGTATCCCCCCTTCCTTAAAAAAAATTACTTCCCATCACATTAAAGAGAAACATCTGTCACTTCAGGGGCCTTCATCCCATGTCACACTAAACAGGTTTATGTTAACAAAAGGCTAAAAGTCTCCTGAGGAACCACAGCAGAATTACGGTGTTGGGTATGGGATTTGTTGGGTGGATCCCCTACCACAGAGGTTCAGACCTTAATCCCATTTCCAGCTTGTGCTTGGATCCAACTGTCTGTCCTGGTGGATTTTGCACCTCTAAGCTCAATCATGAAACTTTTTGGAACAGTTCAGTTTTAGGCAACGGCAGCCTTCAGAGGCGCTTCCATCAGGATAATAAACCATTTATTGCCTGATGCAGCCAATCACTGGTCTGTGGAGGATTGTAGCAGTCTAGCATCTAGCAAGTTCTGGATAGTTGTGGCACATGGGTGCTCGTGTTTTATGCTGTGAAAACGATCCCATTATGTCTGTTCATTTTGTGAACAGACGTAATAGGAAGTCGGGGCTAGATAATATGCTTATTGTTTGTTCCAGCCAAGACGTTGCTTAGTAATTAGATGATGTCCTGAGGTGATATTGATGACTAACAATATTTTCTCCAATAAAAGAGGCCCTGTCTGTAGCACACGTCTTACAATAAAGTTAGATCATTATTTATTATTATTATTTTCCAAAATATTTGATAACAAACTACAGTGAAAAAAACTAATCAAAAGGCCAACCTTTGCATACCACATGTTGTTTCTGTGTGGATAAAGGTGTTTACGAATCAATTGCTTAACTCAGAAGTAAATAATGTGGATATTTGTGAATAAAGCACTGCATGTATGAAGAAAATGCTCACCCTGAAAGCATAATGAAGGGCCCTTGTGAAACCAAGGCTCCTATGTGGTCCTTTTATTTGTAATCAATGGAAATTGTGAGGAACTCAAATAACTACACAAAGCATTAGGCATGGGCTCCTCCCCCCCCCCCATGCTGGTCAAAGTGTGTCCTGAGGGTATATCGTGATGAGGGAGGCGGCGGCTCACTTTCACACACAGGCCATTTAATTTGAGATGGACCAGTGAAATTTACAGATGAAGGATAATTTTCTTTTGAATTCAAATGTGGAGACCATAAATCTTCAAAGGGTTGTTCACAGAGGCTCCTGCCACCTGCAGGCTTTTTCATCAGAGATTGGTGGGAAGACCGAATCCTCACGGGGGCCCACAAAACAGGAGCCAGCATAGTGATCAATATGTGAAAGCCAAATGGATACTGACTTTCCAACTAGAGCTGAAATAATTAAATTAATTTATTTTTTAAGGAAAATATTTAATAGTTCCAGCCTCTGAAATGTGAGAATTGGATGATTTTGTGGGTTTTATATGATAGTAAACTGAATATTTTTTGGTTTTGGACTGATGGGCACACAGCATTTTTCAAAATGTTCTGACATTTTATAGAATTTATAGTCAATCCTGCAATTTACTTTACAGCCTTTAGTAAAACCTTTTTGACTTGCACTAAACTACATAAGTGGACATCATCATTGTACAGAATATATTTGATACATTGTTAACGTTATGGTCCTATCTTTTGGCTCTATTTTCAATTTATCTAAATGATTAATTGATTAATCAAGAAAATAACTGATGGATTCATCAATAATGAATATTATTACGTTACGTCAGTTACAGCCCTAATTCTGACAACAAAAATTTGATTAAATTAATGAATTATGACTCTGCTTGTGTTACTAGCATCAGTAAAAGCAGGCATCATTATTTGCTACCATTTGAAAAAAAATAACTCAACTCCCGAAATACCTTCTTTTAAATATTCTCAGCTCCACTTTCTCCACACCAAGACATGCTAATTTAAGCATGTTTTTTAATGAAAAAGTAGTCAACATTGCACAATTACAGGGACTCAGGGACAAATTCAACTTTTCAATATCTAATATCTGACTTCACTGATTTTCAGTTTGAAAAGACATTTTATTCAGCAGGACAGAGCTCTCTCTCTCTCTTCATTTAAACTTTCCTTTTTATTTTGCTAAATGGTGTTGCCCAATTACTAAATAATAAAAGAAATATATAATTATTTTTGATATGTCCACCTGTGTCCAGCTGTTGTGAATGCAGCAGTGTTCATCTCAGTCAGCAAGTGAGGAAAAATGGCTGAATAAAAGAATTGTCTCATTTCATTGGTGTCTAGTTTTTTGTATGAAAAGATTCTTGTTGTAATTGGTTCATGTATGTGACCTTTTGAGTGATGAGCAGTCCATCAACCCGCTGCCCACAGGATGTGAGAGCAGCTCGTGATATTGAAAAGTGTCTTATCTAGCGAAGCTATCTTGCTAGCTTGCTTGTGATTCTGACTAGCAAGAATAAGCTGCACATAATTGGATGCTGTTGCTTATTTCGCATCCCAGACTTTGAAATGCCACAGCTACAAGAAAGCATTAGCCTCATCCAGCAAGGATGTGCTGAATGTCCTGCAAGAGATGTGAACATGTGATAGTGAGAGATTAAACTGAATAGCCAAAGTGTTTCAAATGCCTCATTTGCACTACATGAGTCAGACCATGTTTAGTCTCAGTGGGAATGTCTGGCTTGACCTTAGAGAAAGAATTCATCTAGGCAGTCGCAGTTCATCACAGCTGACCTCTTTCACATATAGCACAATGGTCTATTTTAATTGTCCAAGCCTCAAACTCAAAGGTTTGAGAAAATAAAATGTACACAATGTCCTGGAGGTCTCAAAAGACAGCTGAGGGAGGGAAACGAGGAAAAAACTCAACCACCCATGCCAGAATGAAAAACCCACAGCTCCTTAGTTGCGCTTGGAAAAGCTTTCAAAACAGTAATTCAGGCACAAAATATACAGCTCAGTATTTCCAGAGTCAACAATAATATTTAGTCACTTGTTTGTCAGTCTTTGTACACGATTTTGTTTGCAAGAAAGATAAAAATTCTGCAACCACTTTGTGTGTGTGCAGTAAGTGTAGAGGTGGTCACAAATCTATTTGCTGATCCAAATCACTTAGTTCAGTTCAGAGATGCGTGGGCCCTGACTATGTGGTGTCTTTACTTTCTTTCCTAAGCTAAGTGGTAGCAGGTCAAAAGCACTTCAGTACGTATGTCAGTAAGTGAACGCAATACCTCTCAGCAGCCTAACATGTTCACAAAACCACTTCAGGTGTCAAAAATAGCACATTTCTCCAGACCTCCGTCAGAGTCACAAATCATGGTGTTGGTGTTACTGTAGATCCTGTTGTGTGATGCTAAAGCCACCGTTTAGATGATTCACATCTCAGTTCTTCAGGTTTCATTCCGCTGGCTCAGGCCAAGCTGCATGGTTTACGTGATGCCATTAAGGTCTTGAAAGTTTCTCCCTGAAGATGAATGTGATGTTATTTGGGCAGCCCACAAAGTGTCCCTGATGACTGAATGGCAATGGTGCCCATTTGTACCATTTTTAAATGATTTCAACAGAACTGAACCACAGAAATGTTAAACATTGATCAAAACCAGCAGGTCCCTCAGCAGCCATGTTTGTGTTCTTAAGCTGTATTTCTCTTTCGTGTTTATTTTTTATGCAGGGTGAGCTAAAGTCCAATAACCTTACTTCAGGTTGGCTAATTTCACATGAAGCAGTCGTTCATCACCTCTGGAGTAGCCCTCCAAGGCAGCAATGGTACTCGTTGTGGTAACCAGTCTGGACAGCGCTAATGTAGGTTGGAGATTGTTTCCATATGGGCCTGTTTTCAAGTAGTGGCAGTTTGCTTGGGTCTAAAAACCAGCTTTTCTTTCATAGTTTACCCACTTTGAGCATGCAACGTGAAATAGTTAGACAACTTTCGCACCAGCAGTCATAACAACAAAGGCCAACTTTAAACTTGCTGGATAAATCAACAGCAAGTTGCTGGGAATCCTCAAGAGAGACGAAGTTCAGTATGTTAGGGTGACACTACCTGACCAGTTATTTCTACCAACCAAACCAATGATACTAAAATACAGAGCCAATTAATTCAAGGACAGCTTTTCAAAAAGACTTACAGAAGACAACTAATAAAATGAAAGTGGGACAAAACATTGTAAAAAAAAAATAATAATAATAATAAATAATGTCTAATAGATATGGATTTTTTGCAGTTTTTCTGTGTTTTATATAATTGTAAACTGAAGATTTGGGGGTTTAGACTGTTGGTCGGACAACAGAAGACATCTGACAACATCATCAAGGGCTGGGAGATTGTGACAGAGGTTTTTGACTATGTTCTGACATTTAATCGACTAAAAGATTCAACAATTAAACGTAAAAAGTAGATTAATTGAAATTAATGTTAGTTGCAGCCATAAAAAGTCAGTTGTCTAGTCTTTGCTAGACTGATTTTGTAATTTTTGTTATTCCACATCTTACAGGCCTTGACTGAAAAATCACAATCATATTTTATTAAAATATATGGATTTTGGAGCCAAACTGCATGAGCATCTCAGGCAGGGAGATTTAAAAAAAACTTTGATAAAGCAATGTGAATAAGTAATAGATAAAACTGCACGTTTCCTGCACATTACAAAAACAGTAACTTATTGAAAAAACATCTTTTATCTCTTTAAATAGAGCCAAGTACTCTCCCTCCATCTGCTTCATATGGCAATGGCTGTAATGTGCCAGTTTTAGATCATTGTAGTCTTTGAAATGTATATGAAGTGTTTTGTACTTGGTTTGTCAGAATAAAAGACTCTTTCTCTGCATAGTAATAGTTGCCCTTCATAACACTCCCCCCACTTCCCTTTTCCTTTCCTCAAACACTTTGCCTCACATGCCACCCTCCCGGTCCTCAAAGGAGCCTCAATGTGGCCCCATTTCTCTCAGTTCAGGCTCTTTGACCTCTCCACTTTCCCTTCTTGAAACATCTGTGCTGCGTGGTGTGGAGGCCTATATGCATGCCTGCCCGAGCTCGACCCCTGCAGCGGGCTGCCGCACCAAAGCCCACGTTCCAAAGTTACAGAGCTCCTGCAGCAATTCTGGCATGGCTTCAGAGGATGACAGGAAATGGTGGGGGTGCTTCAACTGAAGGATGTGTCCAAAGGTCCAGCCTCCTGCCATGCTGGGTCCCAGGTGTGCATCCTTTCATGGACATAATGTGTTCACTTTTTTTATTTGTCTTTTGTGCATCCAGGTTGAATTAGCATGTGAGGCAAGTGTAGCAATGACTGGGGACTGGAGTATAGTAAACTGAGAAGGTTAATGGAGAAATGTCAACCATAGACGACTGGCAGCACTGGGGAAAAGTAGAGGATTATGCTTAACTTAGCATCGACAATATCACTGTAGACTCATTTGTATCCATTATCTGCTAGCACCAATTAGACTGCACTTAATGTCATCAGTGTGAACAGTGATTGACTGGCAGGCATCTGCAATGCCTCATTTAATCCATTTACTAATTAATGATATGACATAAGATATCTAGTTACATATGTGCCATGTCAAAAATGCCTAAAGCAAAAAGGCTGTCTGGAGAACAAGAGCCATAAAAAAGCAATGATTAGTGAAGACCCAAATCCCCTTGAGGAAGCCAATTTGACTAAGGGTTTGTGGTTAATATGCAATGACCGAACACATCTTTTACCAGTGCAATCTTCTGTTGCCAAGGCAGGTGTGTAACCAGATAAATGACTCAACAGACATCTAATTTCAATGGTTTATACCAGAGTAGTAAAAATGACAACTGCTGGGCTTCTGTTTGTTGAGTTTGAATTATACTCGTGTGACTTGCGCTGAATGCCAACTGAAATTATTGGGATTACTCATTCAATATTTCCAATCTTTGTCGAGTAACTGAAAATATTGGGATTTGTGATTACAGCCATTGTTGTAATATTGATTCATATGTGTGCAGCAGCAGCAGCATTTTCACTCATGTGGAACTGTGGTTTCAAATGCAGTTCTCAACAAAGGGCAAACAGTTACTGACAAGGCAATTTTCCACTCAAGGTCCCCATAATACATTAAGTAAGGTTTAACTTAACCCCATAGATCATGGAATGAAAACCAAACTATATTTCACTGGCTGGATGCCTCCCATATGACAAGGCTGTAATTACAATGTGATATAAATAAAACGCCTCTTCAGTGCAGTAGGCATAGTCATGTTCTTAAGTGGAAATAAAAGTGAAAACCAATTGACCTTTGCTTAATCACATTGCCTTGTTTAAGAGTTGTCAAAAACAAGAAATAGTAATTGTTCTTTAAAGTTGCATTTAGTGGACTTGGAGGTCAGGCAGAATGCATTAAGTATTAGGACAGTTTTGTTTTGGCTCTGTACTTCAGGACATTGGATTGGAATGACACAGTAACTGAGGTTAAAGTACTGACTTTCTTCCATTTAAAGCTGCTCTAATCAATATATTTATGTTAACAATGGATGAAAGGACAGTGTAATGTTGCTCGGAGTGACGACCCTACAGAGAATAATCGCCAGCCTCTGCTGTTCCCCTCAGCTCTATGGAGCTTTTTAGCATCTTTCAGCTCATTGTTTTCTTTTTTTGGGCCCACGACTCTACTGTTGTGATTCTTCCTTGCCGCTCTCATCAGTGTCGTTTCCAGCAGCAGCTACACAGGTAATGTTAGCGACCAACTGGTGAACATCATGGAGCATTTAGCAGCAAAAACAATTTCTATCAAGAGTTGGTGGAAACCAAAACGAGGAAGAGGATGGATTTACAGGAGGTACTTTACTGATCTTTGTAGTAAATCTTTAATTTTTAATTAAAAAAAATGTTTTCTGCCTTTATACTCCTGGTATGAGGCTACAAACTTAGCACCTTTTGGACATGAATAATAGAGGTACCTCTAGAGTATGTTTTTTCCCTTACTTGATGATGGCCTACTGGCTCGATTACACATAGTAAGTAAGTAAGTAAGTAGTAAGTAAGTGTGTTATTCACATAACCATGCCATGTGAGTAACTGCATCATGTGTATCGTGTAGATTTAAGATGGCACCTCACATCGTCACTTTAGTCTGATGAAGAGCAGCTGTGCTCGAAATGTCACTTTGGTGTAATAAATGATACACATTGGAGCCCTGCAGTGTGCAAGACATTTTTTCAATGATCTTTATGGATATATAATAGGGTCAATATTGGACTTGCATTCATAATTTGGCCAGAAAAACAATGCCAAATGAATGATAATGTTGCTGTGTCTGCTGGATGTGTAAATAGGCAACTGGTAGTTTACACATTGCCATATCACATTTAAAGTGTAACTTAACACGAGTCTGAAAAGCAATATTTAAACTGCTCTCTGTATGAAAGTTTTAAGCTTGTTTGACTGCTGGGTGTGATCAGAAATGTGCTCTGTTGCACCTGTAACCACACCCAACGGTGATGTCACTGCAGCAAGATGACAAGTTAAACGACTGGAGCAATTTGAGGGGGTGTTATTAAGGTGATATGTCAACGATCACAACTAGTGGCGATTTGCCAAAGTAGCCAAAAGCATTTCATTATTGTTGAGTTAAAGGTGTTTACATCCATTTTTGATGAACTGTGTAGAAATGTTACCCCTTTTATACATGGTCCCTTAGAGCAAAAATACTTACTGGTCCCGTAACTGTTCACCCAGTAAAGATGTGAACATCAAAAACCCTCTTTGTTTTCTTTAAAACAGCTTTCTGGGGTTGATCTCTAAAGGTGGACAAAGAATAAGTGAAATGTGATGATAAGACATTTTCCCACATGTTTGGATGGGTCTTTATTCTTCCGGGAATCACGGTTGCTTAGCGTGGTGGCAGAAATGAGAACGGCTGAGAACAATACGGGCAAGTCTTTCATCAGACATCTGTCATCTCATCTTCTATCTCATCCCCCTCCGTTTCACCTTCCGCCTCGCCTTCTTCTTCCTCTTCCTCCTCTGATGTCACATCCAGCTCATCCATCTGGGAGACGCACTTTGGACACGAGCAGACAAACAGGTAGTTCTCCCTGGGAAGAAAATGTTCGGGCAGTCACATTGTTGCACCTCTAACAAGAGCTAAATGAATCAGAAGCATTTTACATTGTGCTGTTAAGCAGCAAATGAGTTTACATTTTAATTCTGTAGTTAATAGCTGTGGTGCAATTAATACTTTCAGTATGCTGATGTTAAATGGGGGCTCATTAAGGTTCACACCACCAGGCTGGAGTGCAACGCAACTGTAGTTTCTCAACGCTGAGAGTTATCACAGGATGCAGTAAAAACTTTATGTAACCCCTGAGATTTGGGGTGTAATTCAATGATGGATTGACATCATGTTGACCAATGAGGAGTGTAAGTACAGGAGCAGCCATCAGACCCCCTAGCATCTCTGCCTCAAGACTGCCCATTATTGCCTGGAAGGCTTTTTATTGATCCACGTGGAATTCATATGAACTCGTTCGAATCATTAATCCGAGGGATTACAGATGTTTACCTCAGAATTTTGTGTCTGCTATGGCGGCTTCGATCCCGCTGACAGCAGTCCAAATAACTGATGCAGATCTCCTGAAAATTGAAGAAAACAAATAGATGAACTGGTTTAAGAAACCCAACATCAATAACATGAAGTTGTTAAGCCTAGAATTCTTGACAATAACAGTTTAATACCACAAACATGCTTCCGGTACTTTTTAAATGGCAGAAATAATTCAGGTTTTTCCCCTCATGCAGGAAGTTGCTGTGTCCTCCCGTCTTCTTTACTGATGAAATGTTACACAAAGCGCTGCTGTCTTAGCACACATTCAAAGGAGAGCTTTGCTGTGAAAGTAGCGCGGCTGCCGCTGTGACATTACTGTGCCGTGCAGATGCAAGGCTTCTCAATCTTTCTGACAGCTTGACAAACCCACACCAATCCTCAAAGTCTCAGCCTTCTAATACCATCTGACAAGGGAGCACACAAAGCTAGAGAGGGATGTTCTGTCCCGTCTATCCCAAGCCAGAATTTATCACTCCAAACCCAGACGTGTCAGCTGACCTCTCCTGGGTTGATGTCACTAAGGGCACTGAGCTGAAGCAGGAAATTGTTGTCGGGGAAGGACGCCTCTGCATTGGGTATGCAGCTGTGGTTACCTGCAAGGGTCAAAGAGGCAACAAAGCAAAAAAGGGGTCATCAGGCAGCCTCTTAACCAGAGAAAAAGTGTCTTTGAACTGAAGTGACAGCACTCATAACATGGACATCATCTCTACTTACATGAGCTTTGAAGCAAAAAAAGTCCAGAGCCCTCACAGTTTAGAAAGTCTCCCGTTTCTACAGAGAGAAGACGACAAACGATGCAAATTTTCTACTTTTGCTGAGATCTGAACACAGGTTCCATAATAGTTAACAATAATGCCACTGGGTCATCACTACGTCACAGACAATGAACACTCACTCATACAATATGACCGTTGCAAATCTTCTTTTGTGAGACAAAAATAGTTTACTCCAAAATTAAGAATACTGCAATACTGAGATAAAACTGTGACCTTTCTCGATGTCCTTGTATAGCTGGTCAATAAAAGAGTCCAATTGCTCCCTCTGGTGGGCAGGAAGCTCGAGTGCATCACAGGCATGAACCCACTTGCTCAGGGAACTAAAATTGAATACAGAATTAGCTCGCAAAGAGAACTATTTTAGTCAACCGAAGATACAGAGTTAGAAGCATAAAGTGAAGCACAAGACAGGCGAGTGTTAACCTGGTGCCGATGCCTTGTCCGTTGGTTCCCACAAGAGCGAACAGAGAGCGGAAACCCTCAGGAACAAACCACTGCAAAACAATGATATCTTTATTGATAAATTCCAGGGAATTAGTCATTTAGTTAAACCCCTTTAATACTGCATCTCTTAAGTCAGCTTATGAACATTATACTGGACACTAAGTTCAGTCACAAGAAAATGATATACATTTCTGTAACAAACTGCCCGTGTGGTTTAGATTTTCTAAAACACCATCAGCATGACACGAGGAACATTTCAGATGTCATTTATTTCAAAAGTTATTTAATAAGTAGGGCAACATTTTGGGGACAAAGAAACCCAAATAAAACCCAGAAGTGTCAGCTGACTCATTACTAAGCTGCTGCAATAAGAGCAACAACTCCATGATTTAATGTGCACCTGAATAGAGATTAAACTATTAATCCATCAATTGATTCGTTGATTGACAGAAAATGTATATGAAACAATTTTAACAAACAATTAGTCATAACTGTTGCTAAAAATACACTTGTGCAATATTCTGAAATGCAACCATTTTATATTTATGCCTTTTTAGTTTGGACTAATGGTCGGGCAAAACAAGCTATTTCAGCCAACTTGCACTTTTGGAAGCATATATTATGATATATCTTGCGAAGAGTTAGATGAGAAGAATAATACCACCGTCATGTCTGTGCCATAAATATAAAGCCACAGCCCAATGACAGTTATCTTAGCTTAGCATAAAGACTGTAAAACGGGGTAAAAACATCTGTTGTTTTATGTAGGGTTTTGTGCTTGACCTTTTCTTGGCCAGACGCAGTGACTTCCTGGAGTATAGAACTCCAGTAAATTGTCCAGCACATAACACCCCACAAAACTGTAGCATGTTGTTTTTACCCTTTGGTTTTTCTACAGACTGAAACATGATATAACGTGTAAATTGGTGCACTTTAGGGGTACTGGTAGCTAGATTTTAGCATCTGGCTGTTTCCCCCCAGTTTCTTGTCTTTGTGCTGAGCCAAGTTATCCAGCTGCTGGCTGTAGCTTGATTTTTACACATATGAGAAAGGCATCAATCTTCTCATCTCAATCTCAACAAGAGCAAACAAGAACATTTCCTAAAATGTTGAATCATTCAATTAATGAATAATAATAAAAATAGTTTGATTTGATAATGAATTTGATTGTTATCGCAGCACTACAACTGTAAAGTATTTGGTAAAACTTATTACATGTGAGAAAACATTAAGAAACATGTAGTGGTTACATTTGTGCTTTTCTTTCTTACCCGACTAAGATGATCATCAGAAAGTGCTGCTTTGAAAAGGCTGTGTAACAAGGCCAACTGCCCCTATAGAAACAATGTGGCCACAGGGGGAATAAAAAGTCTGTCAGGATGGAACACGCTTTGCTTATTGAACTGTAAATAACTGATCAGCATAAGAGCATGATAGTGTCTTTGACCTGCCAGACTTAGGGTATACAATACATTTTGTACCTCAACAATTTCATATTTCTAGCTAAAACAACATGACGGTAACTTACTTTGAATTGCTCTCCAAGGAGTTTATGGGCGATCTCCTCTTCCTCATTAGCTGCCCGGCTGCAGAAGTGTGAAAACAGCTTCTGCCAGTGTGTTTTGTCTTTGGCCTGGACAACATAACCAATAACAAGAACAAGCATTGTGTCACTTAGTTATTATAGTGTATTACATGTAGTGTAAAGATAATCAAAACTCAACTCTCAGGAGTTGCTTTTTACCTTGTATTGCATAAACACTAGCTTCAATGAACTTGAAAAAAAATAAAAAAAATTGGATTTAACATGGTATACATGAAGCCCTCATGCATTATCTTTTATGTGTAATTCACCATGTCAAGTTTAATCTGCAGTAACAGATCTTCTTGGCCACTTGGGGGCAGCAAAAACAAGCTGGCATATCACCAACTTCTAACGTTGTTATGGGCAACTTGTTAGCAAGCAGTTGACTAATAACATATCCAGCAGACACAAAGCAACATTAGCATTCATTTGGAGTCATGTTGATGACCACCTGATGAATGCAAGTCCAGTATTCTCTCTCCTCTAGCTCTGTTTTGTCCGCTCACTCCTGAGGGAAATATCTGGTCGTTAGCTGCTAAATGCTCTGTGTTCCATGTTCTGCTATTTTGCAGAACAGCTGCTTCCTGCTGCTGAAAACAAGGTTGATGAGAGTGATGACTAAAGGAAGCAGTAAAGTTACGGCCGTAAAACCAAAACAATGAGCTGAAAGATGCTACAACTCTGTCGAGACGAAGGGAACTGCAGAGTCGGGTGATCATTCTCACAGTCATCCATTGTTCGTTTAAAAATATTCATTAAGGCAGCTTTAAGGTTTTTGAATGAACATGTGCATCACATCATGCTTACTGTTTACTGTCAGTCACCTCAAATCCATGAGAGAAAAGTCTATTAAAAATGTTTTCACATCCAGCTTTCATTTTTAGGTCATCTGTATATAGTCATAGCAAAGTTCATTTCAAGCAAGGTTTCACACCATAAATTTAATTTTATTTATTTATTTATTTATTTTAAATGATGGAACAATGGGGAGAAGGCAATAAAAATCCACATGCAGCATGTTTTGTTCCTTCACAGCAAGGTGTTTCTAATATTTGTCTCTTTTTTTTTTTTTGCATGGATAACTGCAAGATCAGTGCACACAGCAGAATAACTGAACCACAAATAATTTACACCCAATGATTTTGGAGCTAAAAGTAATCAGAGACTTACCTGTTTGACCACAGCTACCATTCTGGCCATAAGCATGATGCTGGAGGTCTCAGGGGGATAATGCATACTCCTGAAGGGAAGACAAATGATCTTCATTGGAGGTGAATTACATTTTTAAATAGAGAATCAGCACACTCAAAGGGGATTACGAGGAAAATACCAATAAAAAAAGGCTCTCTCACCTCCATGCATCTTTAAGCCTGTTGATGGGGTGGTCTGGATCTTCCTGGGAGGGACCCAAACACAGAACTCGATGATACTGATCTGATGCAGCTTGTCGACACTCGCTGCTACAGTACAGCACCTGCAGAGGGAGACCGGTTTATAGCAATCAGAAACAAACACTGGAAATAAATGATAATCATTTCAAGTGACAGGTACAAAAATATGATGTGTATTAAAGATAATACACTTTGGGCCTCTGTGTGGCAGCTCTACCTGCACCCCCCCATAATGCCCAGTTTCTTCAACTACTTTGAAACCACACATCTTCCTCGCCTAGCAACTGCTATTGTGTGAGGTTGCTGTTATCAGGAAGTTAGTCATATGGTTTATTATCTGACCTGTAGCTAAGGGTGACCTCCATGAGATTTTCCACACACTCTGAAAATGTATTCTTCTGTACAGAGAGGGCATTTTCAAAATCAATGCTTTTCCAGGTTTTTAATGACACCAAGGATAAAAGTGCATATCACCATATTACAATGCGGTGTACCTCAATTCAATGACATTTTGGTACTTTTTTACCTGCTATTAGTGACTTTATTATTTATTTTCTAAAGCTACCACAGAATAGATAGACAAAGGGTTGGGTATTTTTTCAATACATTTTTAAATGCTCCATACTGGGCAGGTTATACTTAAGGAGGCATTTGTTGTTTTATTATTATTAGGGTCAGAATTTTCATAAATTGATTTATACTGCGCTTTTACTTAATTTGTTCTTGTTGATTTAATTTGTTAAATTGCTTATTTTTAAATCTTAATTATTTTGATTTATTGCATTTGAAATGTTTTATTGAAATATTATTTTTTTTTGTCTTCTGTGAAGCACTTCGTAATTGCCTTTTTAAAAGTTCTATATAAATAAAAGTATTATTGCTTCAGGAACCCAAATCAAGTTCACCACTAAATAACATGTAAGTCACGTGTGCCTGTTGTCTCAGTCTTTCCCTTTTGATTAATAGAAAAATGGACGAACAGATTGGCTTATTGAACCATAATACCCTTACCTTACCAGATAGTCATGTCATCCGCCACAGATGCAGTGCATGTTTCTCCCTGACCACAACTGGCTTAAAAGTCAATACGTTTCTTGTCTTACATTGATCTGACCACTTTTTCCGGAGGATTGTCCTTCTGTGAGAAACGTGTAGTTCTTTAAAAACCAACATCAGTGTTATCGGCGTCTGGAGCTTTGAGCGGACTCGTGTGATCCTGACTGGACTGACCTGGCATTGAGGGCAGGCTTGATGTAGCTCTGGTCGCACACGGCAGAGCTCAGGGTGAGGAAGGCTGAGTCCGGGGATGCCGCTGAGTCTCCTGGCGTTCTCCTCTGCGGTCTCCAGAGCACGCAAGCAGTACTCACAAGCTTTAAAAAGACACAGCAGAGCAGATGAGGCAAAACATAACTGCAGACCTGTTTGGTTTCATATTTGTTTTATATATTTTAATACAGTCGTAGAAGCTCATCTCACCTTTATATTTATACAAAGCATTCCACAGGAACTGGGCAGAGACTAGAGGTCGCTCAAAGAAAATGGGGTCTCCTTTCTTGATGCTCCTTTTGGCAAAGAGACCCTTGCCCTGAAACATGAATAACAAACCATTACTGTTGTTCACTGTTCACTGATCTTCTTTTAAACCCACCTACAGCAGAATCTGCACAGATTTAGTCAGCTGGTACACTGTGAAACAAGCATACCTCGCAAATATTATATAATATTATAATATCTGCACTGTCAAAGCAGGAGACTCGCAGAGGGAGAAATGTAATAAAAGAGAGAAGCATTGTGTTTATTTCATTTGCCTTTGCCCTCATACTTTCACAGCTCTCTCGCAGAACTGCAGGCTTTAAAGTGCAGGATTCCCGCAACCCTGCAAAGGACAAGTGGACACTGATAATGGATGAATGGATTTTGGCTCTTAAGTAAGGTACACCACCTGCTTTACTTCAGTGTCGGTGACGCGTATTATTAGATTTTGCTGACTTGAATCAGCTGTTAAACTACCCTTCTGTCCTGCTGAGGTTTTTGCCCACCAACATATACCTTAATAAAAATATAGATACATTTTATATCTGTGATTTCTCCTTACTTTGCGAGCTGGGAAGACAGCCGGGCCGGTTAAAATTTAGAACTTACAATGCCAATTAAATTGTAGGATCACATTTCAATAATGTTAGACTAGACTAAACTATACTGGACTAAGACTTTGTTTTTGTAAGACTAGATAATTAGATACAACATAAATTAAGTTGTCCTCCTATAATAGGGGAGTGGAGGTGGGTTTAAAATGAAATACATTATGGGCATGTATTATTAGATTTTAGCTTTAGATAACATAAAACAGTGCACGTTATAGCCTACAGTCCTCGGTACCACAGGCCTCCACCTTCTCAAACTCAGTGGGACTTTTGAAAGGGTGGAGATCATTAAATTGTTTAACATTAGGCCACAGAGCAGCAGGGGTCGTTTCCTGCGTCAACCCAGAGGAAGAAATCCCATTAGACCACGGCCATATTAACCTCCAGGTACAAAGGTTAATATGGGAAACTCAACACAGCTGCAGTTTGTGACCAACATCTTACTGTCCAGCACAGACCTCTGTTCTGGCTACTCGGAGTGTTGTGTTCACCCTACATCACTACTGTCGGGGTACAATGACGACAATAAGGTACACGTATTTAAGTCCGGGGTCAAATGTAGTTGCTTTGACTCAGTGGACTCACTTTCTGTTTGTGTATCACGTTCAAATAAGTTGGGTGGTGTTTTGGGGTGCTGTCCCTTTTCGCTTTCTGCACTCACTTTTGATTGAAATGAACACACTAAACCTACAAACCGGTCACTTCTGGACACTAGCAGATGTCTTCTTATCAGATCCTGTCAGAAAACATCAGCCCAGTTCCTTGAGTGCTTTGTGGGCCCAGCAGGCTGAGCTCTGCTGCCTCTGACCCACACTGCCAGCCACTTCACTGCTGCAGCGCCGAGATCAGCCGCACATCTCTCTCGATCCGTTTACTCTGGCAAGCTCTGAAGCACCTTACCTTAATATTGTCTATAAACCGGACTTCCACGCAGGAGGCAACTTTGCCGGGGTCCACGCAGAAGGAAAACATGTCATCCAGGGGAGCAGCCATGTTTCACGCGACCTTTTCCCTTTCAACCCTGACACTGAGGTTCCGTCTGCGGACAGAGACGGCAGCGACGTCTAGTGGCGGGCAGGCGGACTGCAGGTTGTCCCGCAGCTCAGCACTGGAAACACATTCATTTTATTCTTTTATTTTATTGTAGGGGACTAAAAGTAAGCGTCAGTAAAACTGTTTTGGGAGCTGAAATAGAACTTCAGTAAATGTGGAATAAAACAATAGAGTACATTAACAATCAACACCTCCAGAGCTGTCAGAAATATATAGTATATAAATATAGATATTTACAAGATAACTATCTAGTACGGAGTAAATCATACATAATCATCTTCATGCATACATACTACCTGTCACAACTACAAAAATACTATAGAGGTGCAAGTTACAACTATTTTTAATCAAAAGAATTTTAGAAAATAGTGAAAATGTTTGTGACAAGGAGACATTACCCTACCAAGAATAAATAAATACATTTTCTAATTTTCTAATTGATTAACTGACTAATCATTCCAGCTTTCCCTGTCCAAGAAGGTGCAGTACAGTACAGTACAGTATTAAATACACTGATTTGATATCATATCATTAAAGGTAATGCAAATATATAAAAATTAGTAATATGACAAATAAATGATTTTATTTTAATAGGAACATTCCCATTAGGAATAGGAAATTAAATGGGAATGTTGCAAACAGTAAAACTCTGGTGGTCCTTGTTGAAAGCCCAGATGCAGAAGAAAACCATCTTCTAGCAAAACTAAACTGAAGCAAAGTGTGCAGCCTACATACACTGAAAAGTCTGGAAAGTCTTTACAAAAGAAAGTAAACAGAGAAAGAGTATTTATTATATATTTTATAGATACATGTTTTACATTGTTTGACTAGCAAACATTTAATAAACTTGTAGTAGAAGTATTATACAAAGAATTTAAAATACTAGTCCATAAACAGTAGTATAATATATAGGTTATACTTTTCTATTGTACAAAAGAGGTTATTCATTAGGAATACAAGAGTGGTTCAAGAAACAGTAAGGATTGGAGTAAAACATCCTTCATACAAGTTAGGTAAAAAGTTACATTGTTTGGCGACTGCAGAAAATAAATGTCAAGACAGTATTTTTCTGCATGTTGCAATACCTGGCATGTGATGAACTGACCACAGTATGTAAACTAACGTACATCTACAGCATGGTGTGCACAGGCATGTACAGTACAGCCACTGACGGGGTGGATTCAAATTGGCAATATTGTTCCATAGTAATTCCTTCCTCTGTTATTCCCTCATCAGCATTTTTCTCATTATACAGAATATATCAGCACTGTAGCCTGGTTAGTGCAGAGTTTCTCTAGAGATTTCCAACACACACATTTTGATATTTATTGCAATGTTTTCCACACTTAAAAAATATGCTTGGCAGGAAGCTTTCACTCAAAGCTCTTTTCCCCAACATTTTAATAATACAACGGACTAATGTGCAGATGTGTCAGGATCTGCGTATTTTGACAGTCAATAGGTAATAATAAATTGCAGTAAAGAAAGGCTAAAGATAATTTCTAACTGTAAAATAGGTGACAAAGTATAGCCTATGTGTCAAAAAAACACTGTATTATATGTATTAAAATAATTGTATTATTGCTAAAAAACAGATTTTTACAGTAAATATATTATCTTTTTTTATATACAGAGCTTCCTCCTTGCCCTTGCAGACTGATAAACGTTCTCATTTTCAAACTCAGAAGGAACCATGACTCAGTAACTGCTGGGATCTTGAGAACTGTAAAAAACAAAAACTAACTCCTGGTTAGTACATGACGATCGGCAGGCTGTGCTGTAATGGAGGAGCTCAGCAGTAGGTTCTCCCTGACAGCGATTATCAATGCTGCCTCATTTTCATCCTCGCTCCCTGTCGTCTCCTATCTTCTCCCACACTACGCCATCCATCATAAACCCTTGTTGTAGGTCACCACCTTGCAATCTGTTGCCATGGCGATCTCCGGCTCTAGGCAAGACACCTCAATCTGCAAAAAAAAACAGAAGGAAATAAAAGGTAAAGACTGAAGGTAAAATTTGAGCTCTATATTTCTCTGAGTCTGCCTTGAAAATCACTTTGACTTTTAATTAGACGTGGGAAGAGGCATCTGGAATAAGAGGTGAATACAAGCTTGTTGGCCGGGCTCTCGCATGTCAAGTGATGTATGTGTAATTTGAATTTATTCCCAGCTGTTCCCTCAGCCATCTGGCCTTGAATCAACAGTAGAAGCAATTGAACCGACGCTTTATTGTACCTGAGACATCTGGGGGAACAGGCTGATGGCCACCGGCAGGGAGAGGCCGAAGGTAACCAGGCACACAACGCTGTGGATGGGCAGCAACAATCTGCGGTTGCTCTGCAGAAATCGCAGCCTACACAAGTCAAGACAGTGATGAAAAAAGGAAATGTGAGCCTGCCGTGTGGTTCGATCCCAGATGACTACAGCGAGTTATTTTTGGATGGTGAGAAAAACATCGTGCAGATTTGGGGGAGCTATTTTTTACAAGTAGAGGGTGGGAGATTCATTAGCCTGTGTGAAAGTTCCAGTTCTGGGTTTAATGAGTCCGACTGTAGATATCTTTTTTTATTTAAGTGTATAACAGAAACAGAAATGCTATTTTTGTTCATTCGTTGAAAACACAGTGCTATGTTATTATAGTTCATTCTTTTTTACATTTGCTCTGTCTGAATGATACATATGGGAAGCACTTTGAGGCACGACATATGTTGACTTTGGCTCATTACATACACAAATATGTATTATTTAGTTGTTATATGAGAACCAAACAGACAATACTGCCCATAAAGACAAAGAGCAATAACTAAAGAAAAAAGGGGAAACAAACAAAAAACAAACCTTTACGATGTCCGGGGCTGTGACGCCTACTCTGCTTGGCTAGGATCGTCATAGCAGGACTAATGTTAGTGTTGCTGCTGTGTGTGCTGTGTTTGTCAGTTCTAATATACAAACTGACACTCATGAAATCATTATATTTGGTTATATATATTTTTTTTTTATATATGTTAAATCATGTAGACCAGTACTCCTCCACCTCCGCCAATGTGTCGCAATAAATATCTGAGAAGTCGTACGTTTTGATAAGAACCAGAAAAAGAAAAATAAACATTTTTCTGCCACACAAAATTGTTTACTTTTTCATCTTTTTTTTAAACTTTGTTTTATTTAATGAATAATGCACTGTAACCTCTAAAGTTAAAATAAAGAAAATGGTCACTGATTGGTTAAACAGGTTACAACTAGACCAGTGATGAGGGGAAGACATCGTTTCTATGAAAGAGGCCATGAGGTGGTCGGAATGGTTGAGCACCATTGATGTGGGCAGTATTTTCATTTTGACCAATGTCTAATTAATGCAGCATAATAAGTAGCCATTTCTGTCTGAATATACCTGCATACTAACAGTAAATTCAAACAGAAAATGTTGTCTGCAACAATGGTGATCATCAATTAAAGGCTTTTAATTCATATTTTAAGCAAAAATAGGAATAAATGTACTGGTCCCAGCTTCTTAAAAGAAAATGTTTTATTTTTTCTCTTTTTAAAATGTTTGAGATTTAGACTGTTGCCTGAATAAAATACAGCATTAAAAGACATGAACTCTGGGAACTTGTGAGCGATATTTTTCATATTTTTGGCATTTTACAGACCAACATATGAACCTATTAATAGAGAAAATAACTTGTGATTAATCAATAATGAAATAGTTGTTACTTGCAACCTCTAGTTATAAAATAAATGGCAACAATATATTTCTGTACACACCTCTCTAGGTAGGACATGATGATTGGGGGCAGGACAAAGATTGGCATCGGGAGGACCACACGTGTGAAGGCGGTCTCCATGATCGCCTGGGGAAAAGACGAGAACATTGTGCACACGCTTCATTTCAAAAATTGCAATGAGTTGGATTTAATTTTCCCTTTTATGCGAGATCAGATGGGTGCTGACTGAGCGACAGGAGCCGAGCAGGAAATGATGCATTTTCCCCAATTCTCTGCCAACATCAAATTTGCAAATCATTTTAAAACACAGCAAGTGTGTAAACACATTTGGTGCAGTCAAGTAACAAATATACTGAGTATGCAAAATAAGCCACTCACATGTCTTGCAGCAATTTTAGAGGATCCCACCACATTCCCGTTGTTGTCCAGCACATCAACACCTTCAGATAGCTCATTGTGTCTCATCAGGCCCACGTTACAGATGTTGGCACTAGCTGAGGATGTGGAGAGAACAGCAGGAAAAGAAGAAATTCCTTTAAAAAGGAACAAAGCTAACCACAAAACTTTAACTCTGTAGTCTTAAAGTGGTCTTAGAAAAATAAGATAATAAAGTACTTTTGTTGCAGTAAAACATTATAAAAATTCTGAATTTGAGATTTTATATACACTATTTTCTTATTTGTAACATATGATATAAAAAATATTAAGTGTGTTATCAATAAGATGTTGTGACTCCAACTAGCAGAGGGCAACATAATTACATCCCCCCACCCACCCCCACCCCCCAATTTAACTGACACACTAGGTCCTTTGAAAACCTACCTACAGCTGGGAAGGGGACAAGTCTCTGTATCATCATTCTGGTGGCAGGGCTCAGCTTGTTGGCCTTCTGAATTAGCACATTCAGACCCACCTATTCAATACAAAATAAAATAAGAAAATTATATTTTGAAATGCTTTAAATACTGCTATACAGTAAAATAATTGTATCTGCAGCATTAGTATTGTTGTTAGAAGTAATGTTAGGATCCTTACTTAACTAGAGCTAAAACAGTGGCATTAGTACCAGAACTATACTGATGATACTGTGTATAAAACACAGCCAAAAACATCATTACAAAGGCTTCTGTACAGCGTAGATGCAAAGCGGCTCATGACTACATTCACAGCTCTCATTCGCAGGTAAAATTCACATAAAAAACACAAGTTCTTTATCAGATTTTAGTATCCTGAAAGAGGATATTGGTGCCACTGAACAAGAAACACACTCACTGCAAGAGAAACAGCACTGGTCACAGCTCCTACATAGCCTTGAAGAAACTTGGATGTTGGCGTAGGCTAAGGAGGGACAAAAATGTTGTGTCACTGCTTTGTACATATACATTTAGATATACATATACAAGACTGCTATAAACTCTACAGCGAGAGAGTTTATTTATAGAAAAAAGACCTGTGAAGTGAAAAACACTACAGAAGGTGTTCTATTATGGGTATAGAACAATACAAAACAACATCAGGGTAAAATCTAAAGCAACTAAAGTGAATACATTTTATACACTTTTAGAGGTAGTTGGCGAGACAAGTAACAGAGTAATTAGTTCACCTTTGTGGCGTTGCGATTGGCATAGTTCACACAGGCATTGTGACTCTGGTTCAGCCACTGTAGGAAAGAAGGAAGGAAATAAGAGGGAGTGAGGGTTAAAGGGAAGAAAAAAGGAGTGTGAAGGGAAGGAAAAGGAAAAACAAAGGATGGATAGATAGATAGATAGATAGATAGATGGATAGATGGATAGATAGATAGATAGATAGATAGATAGATGGATAGATGGATAGATAGATAGATAGATAGATAGATAGATAGATAGATAGATAGATAGATAGATAGATAGATAGATAGATAGATAGAT
>JAVQJD010038747.1:0-15912 GCA_036023655.1 Nannoperca australis | reverse complement strand
CCCCCCCCCCCCCCCCCCCCCCCCCCCCCCCCCCCCCCCCCCCCCCCCCCCCCCCCAACCCAGGATGACATATATTCACAGGCAGGAGAAACCCCGCAGAGGACACGCGCGTTTTCACCATGTAGCAGCAGACAGACGGACAGTCAGTCTCAGCTTTATCTTCAAACTTCAACAAAGCATGCATCCTGAGCTGATTTGACTGCAAACACCGGATTTCTCTCCGCGGGAACAAAATAAAAAACCGCAGGTGAGCTTGTCTCCCAGTTTCAGGTCACTAAGGCAGAGGTGAGGGATCTTCTTTCCTCCCCGCATCAATGTTTCATGCGCCACCTTCTTTGCAGAGGTGAACTTTGAGCTTGTGGAGTCAGATTTACATTTGTAGCCATGACGTTTGTTTCATAGCAAGACAGGATAGTGACTTCCAGCGGTTTGCAGATCAGACGGCTGTAAACAACTGAAGCCTTTCAGCACCAAGGACAGAGCACCGGAGGCTGCTGCGTAGTCTGAAACCAAAAGCTTCTGCCAATGACTCAACACACAGCGTTACTTTCTCCTCTTTGAATTAAACATGGACATAATGTCAGTTTATCAACGAGGGCATCTCCAAAGCTGCAAGGCTAAACATCGGTTTTCTGTTTTCGCAGACACCACAGAGGCGTCTGTATTCTCTTGTCAGACAGAAATCCATGTTAACTCAGAATGCATGGCTGTCTTGTCAGAGAAAAAAATCAAATAGCCAAAATGTCATTTTATCAGTTGAATAAATTATGTTTCGGGCGGATGAGCCATTTAAAATATGAGTCAATTTTATCTATGAAGCCCAAAATTACAAATTTGCCTCAAAGAGTTACAATCAATATATATTATAAATCAATCACGTTTTATTTGTATAGCACCAAGCTTAGTGCAGTTCAAAGTGCTTCACAGATGATACGACAATAAGACAGAAACATGTGTAGACTGTAAAAATAAAAACAAAAAACTAACAAATTGAGATTAATACAAATAATAATTGAATGTAATTAAATCGATTTTGTTAAAAAAATAGAGTTAAACAAAAGCTAGACTAAAAACTAGATTAAATTGATTAAAAAGACAATCGATTACATAAATTATAATTATAATGAAAAACCATAAAATAGATTTTACCACAGGAATACATTAAAGTATATAACATTTTCTATCCTTTGACCAATGGTTCAGGAAGGATGAAAAACTCCCCCAAAATAAGCAATAATTGAAAAACCAAAGGGAGAAATGTCAGGAAGAACAAAAGAGGAGGATCCCACTTCCAAGAGGGACAGATGCAGAATATGTTGTGTGTACAGAGCAAACTAAAATAGCAAAATTACAATATAGAAAGATAAGGGGGGCATGTATGAAGATTATGGATGTGAGAAGACATTCAAAAACCTCCAGGTGCCACCAAACAAGCAAAAAGCTGCTAAGTTGAGTTAAGAATGGAAATGTTCCAGATGTGTGTTAAAAATGGATTCATGCAAAAACAACTATAAAAAAACCTGTTGTTTTTTCTCTTACTAGTTTGTCAGAGGTTTGAGCTATGAAACTGCATGTGCTCATTTTCTGTTATTCACAATGCAGAAGGAAGCTCCAACCCTGTAAATGAGCTTGTTTGGTTCATGAAAACAAGCATGCACTGCAGATTCCTTAACACATACAGGGCTCTCCACCAGCTGTCAGCCTCAATTTGAACTATCTGGGAGATTGTCTAAATAATGTGTGAATGTGTGAGTATGATCACGCTTATATCATGCAAAAGTTGAACTATCTCGGTCTTTAATTTGTTTTCTAATTTGCTTTGGACTTTGACACAGTTTTACAGACTCAGAAGATGGCGGCCGCTGACATCATCTTCATCCTTTTGTGTTCCACCACTGTCTTCACCACTGGGCTTGGATGCCCTGAGGTCTGCACCTGCTCAGATAAATCCGATCGCCACTCTGCTCAGTGCTCCTACAAAGACTTAGCTGAAGTCCCAGATGGTTTTCCTCCTAACGTTATATCTGTGAGTCTCTCTGCCAACAAGATCAGTTTGATACGAGCGGGGAGCTTCGCCAATGTCACCCGAGTGACGTCGCTGTGGATGTCCCACAATGAGATCGTCTCCATCGAACAAGGGACGCTCACACCTTTGGTTCATCTTCGTAACTTTGACATCAGCCACAATAAAATAGTTGACTTTCCTTGGGAGGATCTGCAGAACCTCACAGGCCTGCAGCTGTTGAAGATGAACCACAACGAGATGGTCCACCTGTCGAGGGACGCCTTCTCCAACCTCAAAGACCTGAGGTCCCTCCGACTCAACAATAACAAATTCATAACCATAACTGAAGGGACATTTGAGGGTTTGGTGTCTTTGTCCCATTTGCAGATTTATAAAAATCCTTTTGCATGCACCTGCTCCCTTGACTGGCTCAGAGACTGGATTTCAACGACTACCATCTCAGTCCCAGAGCAGAATCTGATCACGTGTGCCTCTCCAGAAAAACTCGAAGGGGAAGAGATCGTAAAACTGCCTGAGTCAAAGTGCACGAGCACAAATGTCACAATACGAGCCGAGCCAAATATTCACAACACAACTGTCTATGAGGGCGGTACACTGGTCTTGACCTGTGAATTCAAAGGAAACCCAAAGCCCCTGGTCATGTGGAATATTCGCAGCAAAAGCCAGAAGCACAAGCTGTCTTTGTCGTTCACTGAGAATGACTCAGCCGAATTAAATGAGGACTCCTCACTGTCCCACAATCCTGTCAAATTCTTTAATAATGGGACTATTGTCATTTCACGCCTCAGAAAGGAAGACGGGGGCAACTATAGCTGCTCGGCCACAAATGAATTTGGGAGAGCTGAGGATTCTGTGTCAGTGGAGGTGAAGGCTTCACCAAAACCAACACCCATAAAACAAATGACCACAACACATACTTCTACTAAAACACACCCATTTATACACCAAACAATAGAAAAAACATCAATTTTTGATTCTGTGCGTCTCCCTGATTTAAAGAGAAAAGACATCATGAACGTTACACCCACTTTCTCACCAACTGCGGAGATCAAGTCTTCTAAAGAGCCAACAAGGTATCCATTGCATGCTAGCAAATGTGGTGTGACAGCTAATACAAGATACATTTCTAGCCATGTTTTTAACGGGAGCCTGGATGATGTCAAACAATACACGTTTGACTTTGGTGTAATTGCATTAGGGGTGTCGGAAACAGAGGCGACAGTGCGACTCAATCCTCTTCTCATACCCAGAGACAAGAGCGCCAACGGGGCTGTCGCCTCTGCCACCGTTGCCACTGGGACATTGGAGAGCTTTGACACTGACAGTGATGAACGTCAAGACCTTTCAGATGTTCTCGATGAAGTCCAGTCAAATGGCTTATATCTGTGCATCACTACCGACCGCAAACACTCAGCTGTGCAGTGGTCGAGGATCACAGAGGGCGTCAACACGTATCTGTTCAGTGGTTTACGCCCCGGCACCAACTACTCCCTGTGTCTGACCTACAGAGGGGAGGACTGTGAAGTCCAGGTGCTGTTCACCACCAGAAGGAGAGTGCCGAACCTGCTCATCATTATCTCGGTCAGTATCTGCCTCCTGACCGTGTCTACTGTGCCACTCCTTGGGGCAACTTGCTTCCACCTGGTGTACAAATACCGCAGCAAAACCTACAAGCTGATCCTGAAGGCCAAAGACCAGTACCACATGGAGAGGAACCTCACTGCCAACTTTAACATTCACACATCACACACTGAGTCTCAGAGGAAGATCAACGGCAGCCAGCTGGACGAGGAGGAGGGGGAGACGGAGAGCGGAGATGGAGAGAGGGAGGCCGACACAGAAGAAAGTATCATAACTGAGTCCTTTACTTTGTCTCAGTGCAGGGGGAATTTGGACAACTGTGAGGTAGGATCCGAGTACAGTGATAGGTTACCTTTGGGAGCAGAAGCAGTGAACATTATAAGCAGCTACAAATATCCAGATCAGTAATTGTTGACTGTCTGACATAACATCATTTGCAGCTTTCTTTTGCATTTGGTTCAAGGGTAAAACAGGATTTGTTTTTAAGGTTGTGCCAAAAGGTTTAGGTACGCTTTAGCCTTTTAAAGGCAGTTCAGAAATATTGCTTTGTTCCACAGTGATTTGACAAGACTCAAAATGTATTTACTTGCTTTAAACCACATACCAAGCTGCAACATGACAGGCTACTAGCTGGCAGGCTCTGTCAATTGACAGTGGAGGTTTTCCTGACATAATATCAGGTAGACTTTGTTAATCTTGTTACTTTGTTGTAGCTGGAAGTATCACAGCTTGCTTTCCTTCTTTCAAAATAGGCAATTGTCTGTCATGCATTCATGTAGTGTGCTCCTGGGAGAGAAACAGAGTGCTCAACCTCAAAACTATTAATCAAATACACTTATTCACTCATGTCCGTCAGGTAAGTAGTCAGCAGCCTAGCTTCGCCTAGCTTAGCTTAGCTTTTTTTTTTTTAAAGTTACTAAAAATACACGTAGTAATAGACAATCATGGGATGCATAAAGCAAATATTTCTTATTTATTTAAGTATGTGTAATGGTTTATATTAAACAGACATTTTCAAAAATGCCTTATTTTTCTACATAAAAAAATCCCATTAAAATATCCTAGATCCAGCCATTATGTTCTTTGGTCCATGGTCCTACTTTATCCCAAATTTCAGTAAAACACCGTTTACAGATATCCCACTTGATGGACAGAAAGTAACAGAAAAAGGGACAAATATAACTTCCTTGGCAGAGTTATAATCCATTACAGTTAACATAAAGGCTTTTTGTGCCTCTTGTGGCATTTGTACTAGTGAGATGTCAATCGTAAAGCTGCAAACTTTTGTGGCAACATTCTGTTTATAATTAGCTGGGACTCCAACTTGGAGCCACTTGTGACCTTCAACAACCATTAATTGTCAAAATGTTCTAAAATGTTAAATGGGTCCTAAAGGTTTTTAAAAGTCTCTGTATTCACTGAGTATTTCATCATTTTCACGTTAATAGTTTACAACAGCACAAACACAAAGTCTATATTAGGAAATAATCTTATAAAATGTATTATTATAAAGGTAATTATTGCCTCTGTCTATTTATTAGTAGTATGTTGTGACAACACACATCAAATTGTCGTGATTTCTGTCAGCTGGTGTGTCAGTATAAGGACTGCGTTTGCTATCGAGACAAAAAAAACATGTTATATCAAATGTAATCAAAGCTTGTATCACATGTGACGTGTATTGCAAAATGAGGTTAGGAAAAATGGCAACTAGATGTAGGCAGTAGAAAACGGTAACTAAAAGATACCAATATTCTGCTTTAAACTACTTACAATAACTTCGTGCTGTTGTATTACAAAGTGCATTAGCTTTAAAATACAGGAACTCAATCATCTCAGTTTAAATGTTTAGTAAATAACTATTATTTCAAAGAGAAAACTGTTGTGTCCTGCAGCTGTAAGCTCTTTGTCCAGTTATAATGTGAAGACTTCCTATGAAGATAACTGTTTCCATGTTGAATACAACTGCGTGTTTTAAATAAGCTCTCTGTCTTGCTGGTGAAAAAAACAAGTTAGTATAATATCATCCTCCAAGTGTACTGCAGAGTATAGAAGCACGTTTGAGTGTGGATGTGAAGTTATTGCTCTGTTGCATCTGGGTCATGTGTCCATATTGTGTTACGAGCGTACTGTGTTAGAGGATCTGCATGATGCCTGTTTTTGTGAATTGCAGTATGCTGTGTCTTGTGTAAATATTCTTGGCTTACAGAACAGTGCTTTTATTTTGTTTTATACCCCTGTAATAAAGGACAGGATTATGTTTTTACCAAAGTGTTTAAAAATCCTCAGTAATTTTCCGATCCTATGTGCCTCAATAAAGTTTTGACAAAGGAATACAGAATGATTGGTCATCTATCTTCCTCTCTTTTCATCTAAACATCTTCAGAGCCTGCATTCACTATAGTTAGTTAGCTGGTTTTAATTTCCATTTCATACCAGTTTTCTATCTCACATGTGATTATAAAACAAGATATATATGAAACATCAAAAATAAAAGACATTTCCTTTTAACACATTTAACACATTCATTCATTTAAAATTGTTAGATGAAAACCTGTTATGTCTCATTTAACATAAATCCTGTGTCCATTACAGAACAACTGCAAATATATGGAGGACCAAAAAAGCATTTCAGTTGATTCAATCAAATTTTTTAATTGAATTGGATAATAAAATGAATGAAATTGAAATTAATGACAAATAGGTCAAATATAAAGGAAATGTATTTAACATTAGTATGATGATAAAAACAGGGCGTAACAAACTAAACTATTAATAAATATATAAAAGTATAACACTATTAAGCCACTGAAAATAACAATGATGGGACACTTCACACTATTCAATAATAGAGCAATACATTTTGATGTATCTAAACATTTGATTTTATCATTTAAAAATTGGATATAAAGTCACAAATTAAACAGCAAGTCTCTACTTTCTATTTTAACTTTTAATTATTTTTCAGCAATCACTTGTTGAATGTAATATAAACTGTATTTCTGTTAAAATAGCAAACAGGAAAAACATTGTGTAACAGAAAACTAGGATCTAAATATGTGAAAATATGCAACATGATTGCAAATATGTGCAATCAGATTAACTTCACTATCTCATCATATGATTCCTCCCATAATAATTACAAAGCTGAAATAATAGTTGAAATTGTTTAGCGCACATAAACTTCTAGCAATAATATTAAGATATTACATTGTAATTAGAAGCACACAAACCAAATGTTACAGTGAAGTATGCAAGTCTTGTGATTCCAGTTTTTAATACTTTTACTTTACTTTTACATCGTAAATTGCCTCGTTCTATGTTGGTTAATACATTTTTTAACCTCCATGATCTTACAAACCCCCTCAAACACCATTGGACTGACTCCCAAAAAAAAGGAAAGCATGGTGAGCCTATCCTGATTCTGAGGACCATTGACCTGGCACTGTACATATATTGTGTCAACAGTATGTTCAATATTACTAAAATACCTCAACAGAACTGCACAATCAGAACACAATAAAAGTTTGCTTTTCACATAGTAAGGTGAAAGGTTCTTTAGTATTATTGTGAGAGCTTTTGGGATATCGTTACATTTTGTTAAATGGCAATATTTGTTTTTGGAATTGTCACCCCTGTTAGCTTCTTAGTGAGTCATCCTCAAAAGTTTTTATTTTATTCTTTTGTTTGCATGTGAAAACATTGTTTTTGGGGCCCTTTAGACTTTATGAGACAAAGAGGCATCTGTCCCACCTGCCTTGTGGGCATCCAGGTTTGCAGGGCTTACCCAAGCAACCTGTAATGAAGGACACATATATCAGTAACAGCTGTCAGGTGGAGACAAACTCTAAAACCAGCAGCAATTTGTAAAATAGAAATCTCTGTTTAATTGGAATGTTACTGGAGAAGCACATTTAAGCTTAAAAACTGTACAATGGCAACATGAACATGCTGTTGGCTTTATGCTTGCCACCATATACGTGATTTGACCCACATTTAAGACTCTTCGGATAAACTTGATGTTTTAGTGTAAAAATCTAGCATGCAGGATGAACCCCAAGCTTCTCCAGCTGGCATTGATGCCATTGAATAAATAGACCAGAAGTTTATGTTGTGTACATTTTTGCTCATAGTGCCATACTAAATAATATGATGTTTGGAGTATACAGCCAATTACTTTATATTCCTTTAGGCATCTCAATCAGTTTTGTTGTTTGTTGGGGTGTCAGTGGACTGGACTGGCTCTGCAGCTGGCTTGCTGGCCTCCTTCTTGCTGCCTTTCTTGAAGCTGTGGTTGGGGGTACCATTCAGGACACTCTCCGAGGTCTGCAGTGTCTGGAAGTGCTTCCTGGAACCCAGCAGGGACGGGTTGTTGACCAGCGTGTACAGCAGCTGCCAGCGAGAGAGAATCCTCCGACTGCTGGTCGCCTTGCTCAGCCTACTCTCCTGAATCCCTAAAAGCATGGAGGAGCAGGCTGTCAGGCAGAATGAGACACCATACTGAGCGATTGAGAGTCCATGAATATTAAGTATGTCACTTTGTAGGTGTATGTGTGTTTTGATTTGAACTCTAATCATAGTAATTTGTTCCTTCCTTCTGAAGGAGTCCAGTCCTTCAAGGGATAAGAAAGTTGTCTGACCTCCTCATCTGGGAAACCTAAAATAAACAAAAGAGCGCTTGTTCCAGCAGACCTCTGCCAGACCAGCATAACGTCAGTTAAATGTAACCCAGCCCGGTTCTGTGTGAGCAAATAACGGCAGAGATACAGACGCTGTTCCAGAATTCCCAGTGAACTCGTGGAGGACATTGCTGTAGGTTTGCAGTGATGCCGGAGGGCTCTGCGCGGACAGCTGGTCCAGGAACAGAGAAGAGTGATGTCATCTGTCACCATTGTAACAAAAACTGACATCTTAAAAAACAACTGACATTGTAAAAAATAAAATAAAATGGTGTCATAAAAAAAATCTAACATCGTAAAACAGAAACCGAAAACGTAAAAAGAATTGAAAGTCATTGAAAAAACAAAAAATATCTAGGTTTTTTTCTCAATGCCAAATTCCGCTGTCACTGTTCTGGCTCCATAACTCCTGGCGTGTGACACACACTTTCACATTCAGTCTCACGCTGCCCAAACAATTCTCTCGCTAAAACACTGCGACAGCAACAGAGATGAACAGGTAATAGTAGGTAGCCTTGGTTACGTACTGTAACCCCCATTCTATAGTATAGGCTCTGTTTGGTCCGCGATGTTTGCGCGATGCTTATTGCCATGTTGACAGCTGGAGAAAACTCCAGCTAGTGAGTGTACATATTTGGCTAAGTGAGTATGTGTGGTCGCGTAGAGTTTTTTGTGTGTGTGTGTTCATAGAGTTGTAGCAGAAACTGATGTACGCTCATTGTTTTGCATTATGTTGTGTTGGTGAGAGGCACATCAGAACTGAGGATCTGTGGGATTTTATTCTTCACAAATGAAGAAAAACACGGGCACCATACATCACGAGTCATCTGAATCTCTCTACATTCAGCCCCGAGCATCCTCTGGAGTAGGACAGGTTCTTGTGCTATTTTGTTTCTTTTTGTTTATTTCTGGTTCTTGCTACTTGTGAACATTCAACATTTCATTCATTTTAACATACTAAAAAACATCATAAAGTCTATGACATGAATGCATGGCAGCATGATAACAAACAGAAATTCTAAATGTTGCGTGCTAAACATTGCTTACTGTGATAGTTTAATGCTATGGGGAACACTACCTTACCCATATTAACATGTTTATGTTAGCATCCAGTTGGGTGCACAGCTAAGCCTTAGTATAGCTGAGCCAAGTCTGACAATGTAGGGCTGAGCCTGACAAGATGAGTCTGAGATGTTTTAAAATAGCCACAGTACAGACAAAGAAACTGTGCAGAAAGGAAAATGTCAAAAATGCTAGCAGTGTGGATCTAGGGACAACTCAGTCAGTACAGACATCCATGGTCACCAGTGTTAATAATAGATACAATCCTCTGACTTTTCCTCTTGCGCCACAACAAGGTTTTCTCTTTAAAGAAATATCTAAATAACTATCAAATAGATTCCCATGAGGTTTGGTACAGATATTCATGCTGTTCAAAATGAATAATCTCCTTACTCTTCATCTAGCGCCACCAGCATGTCAGCTTTGCCCAATTTGTCGAAT
Source organism: Nannoperca australis (assembly GCA_036023655.1). Lineage (NCBI taxonomy): Eukaryota > Metazoa > Chordata > Actinopteri > Centrarchiformes > Percichthyidae > Nannoperca > Nannoperca australis. The sequence continues at coordinate 6,123 of JAVQJD010038747.1, read as the reverse complement.
ACTTACGTCTATCTAACAGTTTAGTTTTCTTTACAAGGGTTTAAGCAGGCTCTAGACTCTCATTTTCCCTCACCAATGGTAAGGATCTAAGAATTACTGCCTCTGAACTTTTCATCCATTTAACTATTTTATTTTCTAATAAAAGAAGTTTAATATTTAGAAGTCTAAATATTGTAAATTCAATCTATGAGGCACAGGTCAGATGTAAAGCTGGCTAAAGATATGTTAACTTAAAGATATGTATCTTTATGTTTGTGTGTGTGTTTGTGGATCGGGGTCTCTACCTTCCTCTGCGTCTCTTATTTTCTGCCCAACTCTGCCACCCTCAACCATCATGTCAAGCAGCAGCCCACAGAAAGCCTTCATCACCGGGTGTGACTGGCTGACTTCCACCTTCAAGGAGTGGGTGTAGTATCGGTAGGCTGGATGGGGTCAAAGGTCACAGAGCATAGCTAAAATCAGACTGAGGCCATAGCCCAAAAAAATCTTAAACTCTGCCTACACATTTTGACAACAACTTGGACATCTTGGTAACTTTTATTTCCTATTTAATGGGTAATGATGATGTTAGTAGTTAAGTTACCCTACTAACAATTATTGTATGTGTATGTAAAGCTTGATATAGCGTATTCCTTAATGCCATAAGATTCCCAAAACTATTAAAAAATTTTTTACCTGGGTCGTAGGACTCTGCGGTGCGGTGCAGCAGACTGATGTCAACACGACCAAGATGGATGATGTTGTGCAAAGCTGTTATCACCATTCTCCATATTGCGACTATCAGTCCCATCAAGGTGTTGATCAAGAACAGCAGGTATGTCAGGAGGAACAGACTCTCTCTGGAAATCACCATAAAATATTTCAGGAAACAAATTGTTGTTTTAGCAGATAGAGGCTCTAAATCCTGACAGAGTTAGGATTAGGGCCAGGATTTTCTAGTTCATGCAAAGGAGCACACCACTGATTTTACACATAAAGATCAGTTTATTTGGCGTGGTTAGTACTACTCATCTTGTGACAAGAAATTGTCTTTTATGGCTCTGAAGGAGCTTTGTTTGAGAGAATGACCCCTGATGAGCTTGAAGCTTGCTTTCAAATGAGTAAAAATGTGAGTGTATGTGAGTTACCCAACTTGATGGAACTGCAATACTACCTCTAATGAGTACCTCTTTAAGAATCAAATTATAAATTTATTTCCCAACAGGAAGGTCAAAATGGTGTTTCAAATAATTCTCCAAACTGCCAGGAATAAAAGTCATACTCATTATTGTATTATTTATTTGTCAAATTTAAATATACTGAGTCTAAAAATACTGGAATCTACCTACAAAATACCCAGCAGTTTTTGTAAAAGGTCCCCCAAATTCCCAAACAAAAATACAGATTGTGATCGATGTTGGGACCCCCTGGAAACAAGATGGTGCATTTCAAGGGGTTTATCAACACACAAAACACAAAGACAATATGACCTCAGTCTCTGCAAAGGTAGTAACAGCAATTGCAACACCCAAAATGAACAATCAAATCCTTATCATATCCCAGTGAGAAAGTGATTTCTCTAATGTTCTACTTTTTTCTTGTCTTGGATGGTACAATTTCAAAGCCTGCAGTACTGTGAATAAAGCAGCTACGTGAGTGAAGAAGTAGAGTTGGAGAGCCCATTGATGTAAAAACAGCAAAAATTATATAATAAATAGCTATCACAAGTAAATAGACGTTTTATCTCGAGAATTTAAACTTATTCTGATCAGAAACAAAACAAATACAAATTATCAGAGATTCTTCCATTAATCCTTAAGTGCCTAATCAGCACGGTATAGTGTATATTATACATTGGAATAAGTTTCACATACCTGTTCTTCAAATCTCTTGTACCAGCTTCCTTTTTGATGAAAGCAAACTTAGCTGTCACATGTTGAAGCACTGTAACCAGCAGTATTGTGACCCAGGCCGGCCTGAGAAATCAAGAAGGAGGAAAATGAAAAAAAATGAATGTAATCTCTGTTTTTATCAATAATAACAAAATTTAAAAAAGAGCCAGATTAAAGGTTGCTGACTCACCATGCCTTTCCCGCGATTTCAAAGACGATGATATTGCGACCGTAAAAAACAGGGATAATGATCATAAACACCAGGAACAAGAAGCAGATGAAGAACACAATAGTCTGAACAGCCATTCCTGCCAACAAAAAAACAGAGACAGGACGAATTTTTAAATGTACTTTGTCTTCAAAGCATTCTTTAGTAAAGCAGTTCATTAAAACCTGATTTGTGATGTGACAATCTGAGGACTGGATTCTCCAACTTGCCCTATCACTTCTTGCATTTATTAAAAGATAAGGCTGGCATTATTCTACATTTATCATGCATTTATCAACAGATCCCATGAAAAGACTAAAGTTTGTCTCTTCTTATGATTAATTTCCTAATTTCCTAAAGCTTTTGTTGGGGACTATTTTCAGTGGTTGATGAATCCACATTTGGTGCTCTAGTTAATATTTGGGGCAGCAGGATGGTGTGAGTGGGATTGAGTCCAAATAAACTACAGTGTGTGTGTTCATGGTGACGAAGGAACATGTCACCCAGTGCAACCTCTTGTTTTTTTTATAGTTTTTGGACAATGGATGGAGCTCAATATCATGGTTTAGCTACATATAGTATCTTTTTGATTGATCCTTCTAACACTTGCTAGTACGATCAATTAATCGTTGGTGTTTCGTCTCTTTATGAATTTGTTGATAGAAAGTTCTTACTTTAACTTTTTCTTAATTAAAATTTTTACTGTGTATTTTGTTATGTTATGAGTTATACCAAGGCAGACGATCGCAGCCTGGTATCCTGTCAAGCCCATCCAACAGACAATACCAGGTTTAGATGGACGGATGGTCTTCTGACTATTATAAATGCTGTAAATGTCTCCCTTATACAATCCTCTCAGGTTTGACCTGAAACAAATGAAATCCAATGGTATATTAGGTTAAAACAGGAAGGCAATCAAATCTCAAGGATAACAAAGCAACAGACAGGAGTCGGCACTTGGATGGACATGAAACTCCGGGTTGGATCATGAGTACAAGAAAACGGATTCACAAAGTCCTAGAGAGCGTTGCATGGGAGAACATCCAATCACAGAGCTTAAGTTAGGTTACCATGTGTCAGATATTTTTCTTAACACTTGGTGGAGACCAAACCGAAGCTAAAAGGAGAGTGAATATGTACTTAGATTTGTCAGGAGTCTCCAAATAAATGCTAATGTTGCTCTGTGTCTACAGGATGTGTAAATAGGCAACAGTTTGCTAACATGTCCACTCTATCAGGTGATAATGTGTCAATCTCATGTTTACAGCTCTAAGATGATTCTGCTTCTGCTTTAAGAAAATAGATTCTTCAGTAGCCAGTGACTCCTCTATACTGAGTTTTACCAAACTTACCTGTGAAGTATCATGGACTTCATGACCATGATGAGACTGACCAAACAAGACAGGGTCATTGCACAGAGGTAGCACACTAGCAAACAACATGGTGAAAAAAAAACTAAATTAGTCACTTGTAAATTTTACAATGATACACTCCCCAATTTTGTTAAAAACCAAAAAATTTAGCCCCACATACCTTCTAGCAACCAAGTATAAAAGGTCACAATTTTAACGACCTCCATCCTGTCATCTGACAAAATGATTCCAAACCCCAGCAACAGGAAGGCAATGTTTTCATCAATACCAGCACGAACAATATGGAGAGTCGGGACCACCAGGACGACTAACAACAGCGCCGTCTGGAAGGTACACACATATTATGCTTCACAAAGGCAAACAGCACTATATTTTTGTCTGATTTGAGAGGTGAAAGGTCATGATGATGGTCTCTGGAGGACTCACATGATATATTGCCACTAAGGCAACAAATGCTGATACAGCCAGCTTGAGCGGAAAACGAAACACTGAAAGATAAAATAAGTCATCATTTCCTGTCACAGCGGACCTTTGTTTATTTCAGTCACAACCATTAAAGATTTACCATTATAATACATCACTCCAAAGCTTTGACTTTAGGGACTAAAATGTTTAGATAAGCTAATGTCAGTTTTCCAAAGGTGCCTAGTTTCCACCAAACTACCTCTGGTTCTTGAACCAGTTCCGTTCAGGATTTTTGGAACCATAGTGCTATCTAGCCAACCGGCCAGTGTTTCCACCAGTTTTGGGCGGAACCATTGTAATCAAGGAGGCATCATCAATGGAGGGCGTTGCCCAGTGCACAAACGAAGTAAACAGTAGAAGCAAAATGGTGGATCGCATTGATTACATGCAAGGTTTTGTTCTGTTATTACAGATATTTGTTTTTGCACCAACTATTAATTATAAGAAGACTATCACCATTGCAGGCCATAAACCATAGACCTGCTGTTTTTCTTTTTGGTTGAACGGTTCAAAATGAGGTGCCTGAACTGGAACGAACCAATTCCATGATGGTGGAAAAGAGGATTGAGTTTGACATAAATACAAAATGACTGGTATGACAACAAGGGTCATTAAGTATCAGGTCATATGTATACTTGTACAAGTTCACACACCTTTTTCAGGTATATAAATATAACTCTTAGGCACCTCCAGTATTCTCTCTGCCAGCGTTGGTTTGTCTCTAGATGAAGAGCTACAATATATATAGAAACATAGAGAATGAATCATGTTACACACACAGTATGAATTCTCTTCCTTGATATGATATGAAAATGAATGACATTTAATACGTAACATCGACCCATATGTTCATACACAGAATCTACATTGCAGTATATTATTTAAAGTTGACTTTTATTATTAATCTTTTCATTTGCATGTTTTTATTTATCTCTGCTTACATTTATTATTATTATTTATCCTTTGTCATTTTTCCTACTTCTTTATTGACATATCCTTTAACAAAATGGTGTAATAGATGTTATGTTACCCATACTTTGTGTGACATATTCTAAATAAAGTCTAAAGAACATAAAATCATTGCCTTATCTTTATTCACCTGGCAGTTGAGGACTTTGTCTTGAAAAGTAACTTCACGTAGTCTGTGTAGTAGCTGCTGTCAAGGTCCTGTGAGCAAAACATTCAGACTTTATATCAAGTATATGAGTCACTATATGAGAAAGTGGTTAAAATGAGTTTCCTTGATAATTTTCACTGGAAAACTTTACTAAAGTGACTCTTTCAGGGCTTCAGCATCATTTCATGGTGACTAAAATGATAATGAATGAAATGTGTTATATTTTCTGTGATTTATGGGTCTTGACACTGCACATTACTGTAAGGTTTGAACAATGTGAGCTTCAATCTATGTTTGGTTGAAAACATCATGATGTGAAAAGAAACCATAATTCTTAATACATTAGCTATAACACTATTTTAACAACAACAAATCTGAAGGAAATAACCATTTTAAAGATTAGTGACATTACACAGATTTCTCTTCTAAAACATTAGCAAAAAAATGTAGACGGACTAAACCTGGTGTTTAAACAAAAACTCTGTTGTAATAATGTGTTTAAAAGGGATAAAAATATCACCTCCTTCGTCATAATCTGTTCAAGGACACTGAGTTAAACCCATTCTTACTCTGCACAAGCTGATTACAGTAATCATGGTTATGTTTTACATAGTTGAAATTCATGTTTCTTTTCTTCAGCTGCACCAGAGAGACAGCCTGAGATTACTTTACATGTTGGTATTTGTATACATATCATAAGGCAGAACAACTTACTTTCATCAGAGGGCAAATTGTGCATTTGTAAACTTTGCTAAATGTTGAATGATGTCTTTTCTCACCTCGTCAGTCTTTTGTCCTTTGAATAATAGCAATGGAAACTGCACACAGAGATATGCGAGGCAGGCCAGCTGAGGAAGACTTGCAAGCAGAGCGTAGTACTTATAGATCTGTGAGGGGAAAATTAGAAAAAAAATTATCTTTTAAAGGATCAATTAAACCAAAATCCCCCACACAAAAAGAGCTGTGGTTTTATTTCATATGTGGTTTTAGGTGTCTCAATTATGGTAAATGGAATTTTGTTTTTAGGTGCTGTCTAGATAATGCGCTGTCAACAGTTTTCATTTGTTTCTACCAAAGATTAAAGTGTCA
>JAVQJD010038725.1:0-14232 GCA_036023655.1 Nannoperca australis | reverse complement strand
TCTCTACCTTCTCACTTCCTGTAATCTAACGGAATCATTCTCACCTGGTGCACAGGTTATTTAAGGGCTGCTTTTCCTTTGTTCTGTGCCAGATCGTCTCCTCATGTCACGCTGATTACGCCAGGTTTTAGGTGAAAGATTTGAATGCTTGTATTGCCACTACCTTTGTTAGATTTAGTTAGTTTAGCGTTTTTTCACTGCCATGCCAGTGCGTGTTGTTTGTTTTTTGGAGATGAGTTTGTTCCTCCAGTGATCATTTTGTGTTTGTTATATCAGTTTTCCCTGTCCTCTAAATAAAGAGAGAATATTTGTTACAAACGTCTGCACCTGGGTTCTGTCCGCACCAGCCTCCGAGGCCCTGACACAGATGGAATGCACATGGACCGTATTGTAAAATGCAGACCTCCATGTTGTATATCAGAGTATAGGACGCTGTCAAATCATCACACAGAGATAAAAAGAAACCTCTAGATGGCCCACATTTTGTAAATATTTGACACAGCTGTTCTGTAATAACCATATTTATGTAGCACTTTTACTTTCATCGTAAAACAAATGTGACAGAACAAAAGAGCATCAATAAGAAGAATTAGTAGACATATAAAAGTCAAGTTTGTAAAAATAAAAGTCTTAAGCAAGCCTTAAAAAGGGGTTTAGAAGCAAATACTGTGTGCTGACCATCAGCCCTGTCGCCAGACAGGAAGACAATGATTGACGATTCTCAAAGACACGTGATTACTTTGTACGCCGACATTAAACAGCAACATCCGCAGCTGACGTCTGGCCAGGGACATTTGATGCATGTCATTCCCCATGTTTTCCACCTCATTTCCTGTCATCTCTTTACTGATAGCTGTTTAATAAAGGCATACAATGCACTAAATATAATTACATCTAGTAAAGTAAGTACATCGTATAGATCCAGGCAGACAGTACCAAAGTTTGGAGGCCCTGAACACAAATGCATGATTACCCTTTGAATGTTTGGGAAGTTCAAGAAGAAACTTATTGGCAGACCTACTGGTACATTCCAGAGTTTTAGGAGTACAAAATGTAGATGGGCCTGAGTCATTAACCACTATACATATAAAGTTTGTATTAATATAAATTCAGAATTCATCTGGAAAGCTGTCTAACTTTTGCATTTGTTAAGAGTGTAACTGCTGTATTTTGGGCCATTTGTAAACAAGAGTGCTTCCAGCTAACACCAGAGTAAACAGCTTGAGTAGCTTAGGGAAGATGAGGTAAAAGCATGAATTACATTTCCTAAGTTTGAAAAAGACAGGAAAGATTTCATTGTGGACATAATGTTGTGGATATAAGTTTGTGTTTTGACCTTGATCCTCCATAGAATCACACAAAGCCTGTGCATTGTTGCAAGTGAAACTTCTGAAAGAGCTGATTGGATAGGCAGAAAGCCTGGATGGAATTCTCCTGGGCAATGTAAGCTGCGAGCGGACTTCCTACAGCGGAAAAATCTCCTCAGTGCTATCTGCTACTTGTACTTCAACAATCCTCCCTCCGCTCGAAACTGAGCCTGAGTCTCTGACTGCCAAGGCTGTGATGACTTCCCCCTCTTTCCTAACATGCAGTTTTGTGGTCTTGGCTCATCTGCTAAAGTCATCTCACTTCAGCCCCCCCACCCCCCTTCCCAAACCCACAAGACTTTTGAGGCTAATAAAATAGAGACAATAACAGGAGACAAGAAAACCTGGCTCCACAGAACAAAACGCACGTCCAAGATACAAAATGTCCAACACAAACATTGGTAATAAGTCAATTTTCTTTTTACTATGTACTATGTATCAGTCAGATTAGGACAGATTGGATTCAGTGCAGTTATCCTATATTTCAAAGTGGGATTAATGAGCCACTAGGGATCAATAAATATTGTACTACAAAAGCATTATTTTTTTTTAAACAATAAGAAAGTTGCAATGGATCTATTAGTATGAATCACATTTCACTGTTTTAAAAATGAACATTACTTTGTGGAGCACTTCAATTCTTATTTTCTCACTGTAACTGAAGATGAAACTGTGTTGTCACCTAATTTGCTTCTTTGATCCTGTAACTCAAACCTCCTCTGGACAGCAGGGGCTTGTTGTTTTTAGCATGGATCACATTTCCGTCAAGCATGAGTGAAGGAAAGTCTGTAACCTACACCAGGGGCCCTCCTCAGTGCCCACATATGAACGATGTATGCTGCAGTGAATCCAGGGTTTCTTTGCACCAAAGAGAAATGGATTGTTTCCTCAGTCTTCCTGCTGAACTCTTGACACAAGGGCACCGTATGCTGGAGAAAACAGGCCAAGTGAAAGCTTAGCAATGAATGAATCATCACCATCTCTGTGTCTCTACTTCACTCTGTCAGTTAATGCAATGTGGAAATGAATTAAGTTCATTTGTTGAGGGATTTGTTAAATAAAAATGATTTTTTTAGCTTTATAGAAAGTTTTATACTCTTTCAAAAATATTAGAAAACACACATTAAAATAAAGTTAAAGCAGCGTCAAGTGCAATATTCACACTCCTTTTAGTTGTTGTTTTGGTCTCCACCAATAAACTATGTTAGCTTGTTAGATACACCTATGTTATCCAACTAGTGGCTAACTCTGACTGCTGTGTGGCAGGTAGAGGACAGTGGATTTATTAGGGCCTTTTCACTGGAAGAAGCTGGCTGCTGCTACTGAAAGCAAGTTACATGAGAGCTGACTTTTAAAAAACAAAACCGTAAAAGAAGACTAAGACTGTTAGAGCTATGCATGGCAGCAGAATTAAGTAGTTATTCTCTGGGGTTATGCAACAAAGTGACACCGTGCACATTACACAACAGTCTTTTAATCCATTGATAATAAAGACATTTTGGGCAATCTTTTAAGGTAGCCTGTGTAGTTTTGAACCACTCGCAGTGCTACAGAGCAGGTTTTATATCAATGCGCCCCCATTTTGTTTGTCTTTTCCATGTGCGTGTGGGTGATGTGATACACATTCCTGCCAAGCACTTTATTTTATTCCACTGAACTTCAAGTGACAGTAATGCACCAATAACTGTAGCAATGCACTAGCAAAGGCAGGGAAGAAGAAGACTGCTAGCAGGTAAACATGGATGTAAACAATGCTGGTTTCAAAATCCTAAAAAGCTCAAGTGATTTTTGAGGAAGGAAGGAAGTTTGTTAGACCTCAAGAAAACACAGAGTAACACTGAATAAAAACAAACCTCTATTTTTACTGATCCTTTTTCTATTTTTCCTGACAACAGTGGTTCCGACTTTGTAATGGTGATGAATGCTCTTAAACTGATTGTTGAGCAACTATCAGAACAAGTCTTAACACACTTCTCAAACAGAGCAATCAATAGGAATGTGATAAACGAGTAAACGAAGCCATAACACAACAGCCATAAGTCACAGTCTCAGACAAGCTCCTCCAGGCAGAAAGCGAGCAATCTGGGGAAGGGATTTCCTCAGTAATGTGGGAGGACTAAAATGGGAAGTAAGCAGAGGATCTCATTTATGGCGGAAAATAAATTCACTTCAGGGAAGAGCATTATGGAAAAAGATGTTCATCCCCCAGTGTGTATCAGTATCTGGGTGTATATCACGTCATGCGCTGTTGATCTTCATGCAACCACATATTATGATGTCACATTAAGAGATAATGAAGCAACCAGTGGTTTATCGACAAAATGGATGAGGATTACAATTTTTTATGTTGACAAAATCTACTAATCTGAAAGTTGATGGTAGGCCCTGATTAAAACCTGATTCAGTTAGACACAATAATTACACATACATCTATCACAATCTAAGATTTATTTTAAATGTTACAATCCCAAATATTTATGCCTACAAATCTAATACTTTCTTATTCTGCTAAAGTTAACTTAGCATTGAATGGGAGCTATTTGGTGGTTTGCTTCTTGGCCTTTATCCAGGACCTCAGAACTTAATTCCGTACAATCGCATGTGAAAGTGTGACTTGTATGACAATAAAGAATCCTTGAATCTTTGAATTCTTCTTGAAATTAGCCTGAACAACCAAAGAACTGGAACAACCCAAGCAAATAAGTAGTATAACGGTTTTCAGAGTGGCCTAATGTCTAACCACATGTACGTGTGGTTTTACATAGTTGTGGGGAAATGATTTGCACCTTGTGGAAAATGTGAGGAGGACTGAGGCCACTGAGCATGAGTCATTGGCCAGCTATCTTTGAGGGGGATGGAAGTCCTGCCTTTGAGCCGTGGACTCAGACATTTGTTTACTTTCCAGACAGAGAAGCTGAGAGGCGCAGGAAGGGGAAGATGGAGGGCAGAAGCGTCACTTAACACATTCCGGTGTTACAATTCAATTCAATTCAATTTGTTACAAGCATTGGTTTTGATCAAATATCCATACAGAAATGTGATATATGACATATATGGCCCAATATCAAGAGTGATGCTGCTATGTATGAGACCTATAAGGCCATATACACATACATTAATTCTCTGAATATATGAAGACATAAGTTTATAACATGTATGGAATACCCATAGTAAAATGTGTATATGCACATATATTAGAATAATTAGCAAAATTTCCCATTTGCATAATGTATGAAAAGAAGCCAAATTACTTGTCTACACGTCTACACGTGATCACTGGCAAGAAATCTGGATTTGCACTGTCTTGAGAATTTGAGGACATTAAACCTTGTAGCAGGGCTCCTTCGGGCTTTGTGCACTGCTTAGATTTTACCCCACACCCCAACTCAACAGTTAGGGAGGTTCAGACTTTTTTTATTATGTGTAGACAGCTTTAATAAAACTACAGATGCTTTCCTAATAAATAACATTAGATGATGGAAATTAATTTAGAATAGGACATTTTTGGGGCAACAGAAGAGTGAAGTTATTATCATAACTGTATAAATAAAAATGACTTCCCAAGTATTTTTTTTCAAACAGTGGTTTGCCTCTGTGGATGGAGTTCTCATGAGATCATGGCTAGTCAGAGGATCTTAGTGTCTGAAAGGGAGGCAAGGCGCAAAGACTGGGAAATGATGACTACTTCTTAGGAGCTCACCCAACTTTTTAGAGAGATGTGAGAATTGCTCTTTGACATTAGACAACTTTACAAGAATGGTGCATCTTACCAATTGGAAAACATGTGCTCTTTACATGTCATTCTTTAAATCTTTGTGTTGACCATAACTGTAATTGTGAATTTTAATCCCAGAGAGAATGCACAGTCAGCCTGTCTTTTGAGCAAGTTCGTGTCGTGTTTTGTTTTTTTGATTGACTTGAGTCTCAGCCCAACATCAGTGCCAAGAGGATGAAACCGAATAACCTTGGTGATCCCCTGACTTTACCTCTAGCACCACCATAAGGTTTACATTTTTGTGAACCTCCAGCTGTGAATCAGCTGTGCTTTTTTTTAATGCTATAAAGCCAATGTTAGCATGCTTACATCCTAAACTAAGATGGTGAACAGTGTCTATATTAATATTAAACATCAGTATGTTTGCATGGTGACAGTAAACATGTTAGCATGCTTATGTTAGCATTTAGGTCAGTCTCACATAGCTGCTAGTATGGCTGTGGACTCTTAGTTTTGTTTCCACTTAATGTTAAGAAATATCAAACGCTAAATCACACATTGCAAAGCCTTAACTTTTCCAGCCAAAGTAACATACTAAAAGCCTTTGACATGGAGCAGGACTGAACGTGCATGTTTGTGAGTGTAGTTGAGGCTTTATATAGGCTTAAAACACTTTGCATATCCTCTGGGCTTGCAGCACTGCTGCTAACTGATTGGAAACTGGCAGATAACTCGGCTGTTTGCTGTATGTGTGCTGATGGGGGCTCAGACTTGATTTGAAGAGATAAAGAAATACTTCACGTTGCAACAAAGGACTTCTTCAAATTGTTTCAGCTGTGCTCATCAAGTTATTACATGTGTCCTACAGTACATTTTATATAGGATTTTAACCCACAGTAAAGTCCAATGAGTTTAGATTGGAAAAAAAAATATTTCAGGAAATCTTTTAAGTTGTGTTCACCAAACATGTATCATGGTGTAGCATGAGATCTGTATGTCTTATTGTGCTAGCTATATTTATTCATGTTTAATTGTATTAAATTCATCATTTATTTATGTGTTCGTGTTTTGTTTTTCTTTTTACTTATTTCCTGTCCATTTATCTCTGGGATAGGACTATTGTTTTATTTGTATTTGATTGCAATGTCTTCTGATGTGCTTGCAATAACCTTTTCAGCTTACGTAGCTTATCAAGTTTTGGTTGGTGGGTGAGAGGCAGTCCACTCAGCTATTCATTCTAGGGGATCTGCGGGGGCTGGGAAGGGGTTGCCCCACCTTTTCTGTTGCAGGATACATGACTCTAGAGTTGGCAAGCAAGGCTGTGAACTGATGACATGAAGACCAGATAAGAGTTGACAACAGTGTGCATGCTAAGACCTGGCTTAATTACAGAGTGCCGTCTTTATTATGAATTAGTTGTGTGTGAATTAATATCCATCCATCCATTTATTTGTCGTTATGGTAGCAAGCTAAACAAAATAGTCCACACACCCCTCTTCCTAGCTACTTCCTTCAGCTCCTCTTGGGGCATCTCAAGGTGTGTGTGTTTCCAAGCCAGATAGAATATACCTCCACAGGAGACATTCTGTCTCTTTTTTAATTGCAAAAAGCAGCAGATCTCTGTCTGGATGTCCAAACTCCCCATCCTGTCCCTAGCAGTGAGCCCAGACACCCTGCGAAGGAAACTTCGGTTGCTAGTATTTGCGATCACATTCTCTCGGTCACTACTCAAGTAGGTTTGGTGGTGAACTAGAGTCAAGGCAAAAATATGTCAAAACATCCACAAAAACTCAAATCAGCTGTGCAGCACATAATGTCTCTCCTTTGACCTGTATGTGCAGTATGTTCCAAATGTAGTGAACATAGTTTCTCTACACCCTAGCTAAATGCGCTACTTCTGTGTCACACCATTGTCTCCTTATAACTCTAAAGCTCCACTAGTAGTAGTGTTTTAACTGGCAAAGGGAGGATTGTTTGCTGAGGATACAGATCAACAGCCGAGTTTCCCACATTTTGGTACTTTCTCTTTCATGTCAAATCCAATGTAACTGGAACTGCTGTGAATCCAAGCTAACTGCAGCTGTTGTCCTCCACAAAGGAACAAGTTACAAGCCTAAAGCTATGAGTATTTGATACTCAAATTTTATGTTTTTAGTATTACAGTACTTCTTTAATAAAATCAGTATTCTACCCTCCTGCTCATCATAATTCTGACGTCTGCTGTCCACCTACTGAGAGAGACTATGAGCAATTCCAACCTTTCACTTCCATTTTAAACTACATACTTTGCACACAGCACTGGTCCAATTAGGAGTATTTGGTGTAATAGCAGATGTAGTTTTCATCCAAGCCCCTGTAACCACAAGCTGGGGAACAATTCTGCAAACGGAGGCAGAAAACGTCCAGGCTTCATGGAGCTTGAGTAATAAAGCCTTCTCTCCTTACAATACACTGAGGAAGAGGTCAAATGAACCTCGTAGTCCCCGCAAATGTGAATATGGGAAATTCTTTGTCGATGTAAAAAAAATAACACCTCAGGCTACAATTTTTCATCTGACCGGCCTACATCACTATAGTCGATGTACGAAGCACTGAGATGTGTCAAAACAACTTTTTTGCACTAAACCGTTCTATATATACCATCTATTGACATATGTGCAATTCTGATAGCATTAAATACAAGAATGTCCGAACCATGGTTGTGATTTTTTTGCTGACACTAGGTAAGAGAAGTTGACAAAGTAAAGGGAAAGAAGCTGGAGCCTATTTTCTTTTGAGAAAGTTATAGTCCGCACAGGGATAATCACTAGGTATAAAACATATGCATGCACTCTGGTGATGTCACACTTTTATTAGGATGTGAGCCTTTTTTTTCCACAGCTGAGGGGGGAAAACATTTAATGGCCCTCATATTCCAGTTGCTACAGATGGGTAAACCACCCCTGTGTGTCTGGTGAGTGGGGGTCTCCTCCAGCCCCAACTGGAATGTACCAGGGTAATTTATCAGTCTGAGGTCGATGAGTCAAAAGAAAAGATGTTTAATTCCCTTAAGAAAAGAAGAGCCAGGGTTTAGGAAATCTATGTGAAACATTTCACAAGGAAAAGTTATAAAGCAACCTTTGTCTAACAAAGATACCATCAATGGAAAAGGCAACACATCTGTTAATTTGTTATCAACATGAAAAAGTAAAAAGCAAACCTAAAACCACCTCTTAGCTTCATCCTGCTGGTAAATTGTGGTTATGCAGAAAATAGCAAGTTATTCCAAATAGTGGTCTGAAAGTTATCACCTCAACCTCCCTTGACTCCTGTGATAACAGTGTTATCTGCAGCAGGTACTGTGCAACCTGCCTGCTACGTGCCTGTGCAGACACCCCTTGAATGTATACAGAAGCCTTAAAGCTGAATGTCTCTTTGCCTTTGCTATACAGCTGAGTGATGGAGAAGGAAAGCTAACCTCGGGCAGGTAATGTTACAAATACCTGATAGGTGAGTAATGACAGCTCTTCAAGAAGTTATTTATTCAACCGTGTCCGGGTTGTACAGGTAAGGAGTGTTTGCCTGCAGTGATCTCTGTGTGTGTGTGTGTGTCTTGTCATCTTTTGTATTGATGATGTGTTGAGCTTCCTTGCCAATAATTCATGGAGTACACCTTCCTTATCTTGTACTGACTTGTAAAGCTACAAAAAAGAGAAAGAAGCTCTGCATTACAAGTCACAATACATTCTTAACCTAATCAAATATCTATTTGTCAGCTAAATTACCTTCTTTGTCCTTTTGTGATTTAAGCGAACATGAAATGTTGGTTCCTGATTGATATGAGCTCTGCTGGAATGACTTTGGAGTAAAACAATGTTCTTCATTTAGCAAGCACAAATGTTTTGTATAAACATCATACGAACATGTACAAAAATGTTTAATTTCTTCAACCGCCCCCAACCCCTAGAAAAAAAAACATGATATACAGTCTACAGGTTTATCCACACACAAACCTTAATACATATGAATATGCAGATAGGCATGCAACAATGCACCCACAGTAATTTGCACATGTGCATGCATATATACACAAAAAAATTAATCCCTATGCATGCGCACATGCTCATGTTGTACAGCCAAAACATTTTCAAACCCACAGAAATTCATTATTTCCAAAGTTTCCAAAAATACCAAATATAAAAGGCTGAATTTGGGGAAAATGTGTAGGATTTCCATTAGATGGAATGGTGCAGCCATAGAAAACATGGAGTCTACGTTTGAATATTTTACTCAGCATAAACATCATACAGATTTAATGAGGAGCTAGAACTATGTAATAAAGAATATTTCACGGATTTTGGTGCCATAAGATTGGTACAGTATATTATACTGTAAATATTTAAATCACGACTGAGGAATTGACAGATCATTTGCAGTTTACAAGACCAACAACTGGCCAGTCAAAAATATCTTTATTGCTCCTTCAGGCTTGTTTGATATTTGTGCCTTGTTACATCTGAAGTCAGTCTTTCCTTTGAGATGTCCACTGTTCCCCTAATCTGCCTTTCTTGGTAAGTAGGCTAATACATATTTCCATGCCTTCAAAATGCATGTTTGGAGGTTTTTTATTTGCATTATATTTCAAGACTTTTATCCCTTTAGAGGCACAGTTGACAAGTCTCCCACCTTGAAACACCTTAAAATGCTTTTTTTATTTTTAAATACTGGAGCTGCGTTGTGTTACCCTACTACAGTACTGACAAGCTCCATTGTATTTGTTATATAATGGCACGCCTAACACTATCTTTTGACTTTTTCATCAGAAACCACTGTATTAAAAAATACAATTTGTATTACAAATTGCATAAATTGTGCTTAAAACGGACTTTAGAAGGTTATCTTTGATGTTAAAGAGTAGAAATGCAGATCAGATTTCAACTCATGTAGGTAAGTTTTTTTTTATGTACTTTGAGTTTACATTATATTACATTTAGGCATTTAGCAGACGCTTTTATCCAAAGCAATTTCCAAATAAGGGCTTTACATAAAGTGCATAGAACCATGATGGAAAACAACAAGATGTCTCATCAAAATTGCATGGGCTGGTGATGAATCACAAGTGCTATATGTAAGTACATCGCTGCCAATGGCAGAGTCAAAAAGAGCATTAAAGTTTGCTCAGTGAAAACCCTTGAAAAGTGACATGTGCAGGGAAGGAGGGATCGAGAGTGAGTGGAGAAGGGAGCCCCATATCCATGATGAATGCTCGACGATGACTTCAGTGCTCAGATCTGTTCACCACATCAGACTGGAAAGACTGAGCTAATTATCCTTGTTTCCTGGAGATGCAGGGGCCCAAGCTGGACTCCCTCTGTCTGGTGAAGGTTGAATCAGTTTACCCCATATAAGTGAAGTTTAACTGCTGAGTCACATTACCTGTGGGTGAAGTGTGGGTGATGCTACAAAACCACAGTAGGCAAAAATGTAACAGTACTACAGCAACATGTGCTGCAGGAGTTTTGGGGGTTAGTGTGAGGTGTGTGCTGCATGTGTAAGTCACTTTCAGAAGCCTAGCAGCATTTCCTGGGTTTGAATCTGACATATGAGCAGCATTATATGTCTTCCCCTCTATCCCACAGATTTTCCAGTGATCCACCCCCAAACTGATCGAATAGTCTGAGACTATGCAAAACCCTGAGACTCCACAATGTCCAGTGTTTGGCTGCTAGATGGGCTGGTAATTCAACTCCTTCTTTAGCTTTGTTTAAGATATATGAGGCTGTGCCACATCATGCACAAAAGCATTTGGATGGGGGGTAGTTTGACAATGTTTACACAGTTCCTCTCTGGCAGTAGGTCATGTTTTCCTCTATGTAGATGTGTCTGGCTTTGTGTTTACGCAGGAGTTAGGCCTTTATACTGCCATCCCAATAAAAACTGTCAAAATCCAGCAGATGCCTTGACGTATGGCTCACATGTGGGGAAAAGTTGCACTTTTAAGTGGCATTCAGTGGTTGTCCCCTACAATTTGGGTTCACGCATAAAATACACTGAGGTCAACAAAGGTTTCTTGTTAAACCTGGACAGACATAAGCAGATGCTTTCAATATACAATGAATCAAATACATTTAAGATGTGTTTCAATGTTTGTGCACAAGTAAATAAAAAAATAGTTATTATTTAAATTATATGAAGCCCCAAAATTGGGAAAAGGAAGCAGAAGGTTTTCAGACAAGCCAAAAATATAACTTACATCAATAAATACCACTTTTAGTCAAATAATTAAAATGTATTGTAAAAACAAATCTAAAGCTTTGAACTTTTTTTTCAACCCAACCAGTTAATAAAGAGCGAGAACTGTTTTATTTTGTTTCTTTACCACTAATTAATTGATAAAAGAAATTGAAACATAGGCAAATTTATTTCATTTAATTTTTTAACTCCTTCATTTTCCTATTTTTGTGGTTTTGGCACTCATAATCAGTTACTTATCCCCTATTTTCTTAGCTTAATGGAAAGCCCCTGTAGCTAAACACACTGAGCAGCAGCCTTTTTAGCTAGCTATGCAGCTGCAGCTACTGCAGTCTACACCAGCCAGGACAGGTATTGTTAATCTTCCATATACTGCAATGTACTGAAACATCACTGAAACAACACCACAAACATCGTCTTTTGTTGAGTTGATCACAGATGCTAGATGATTAAGATAACATTATGATCACAGAAGCATGTCTCTGTCAACTAGCTAGCTATCTTTATTAGTATTAGCTGGGCAGCTAAATGCTTTAGCTACATTAGACCCAAAAAGATGAACACTATAGGAGATGCAAAATAAAAAGAGCCAGTAAAAAGGAGAGAATAGTTGAATTTATTATTATTATTATTATTGATTTGAAAATGAAAAAAAAAAGGAAAAAGAGCTTTTTGCTTATTTGATCTAATGATTTCTGATTAATGGAAAAGTATAGAGCTTCATATATCTTTTTGCTCTTTTAATTATTTAACTAACAACTGTATTTATTGATGTATTTATGTTCAGTATATTTAAGTACATTTAGTCCATTTTGGAACTCCATGTATCACACAGTATTAAGAGTCATTAACAGCACTCAGTTGCTGTTAGACTTATCAAAACCTTTGGTTCTTTGTGGGAGCTGCAGCAACATAGCATGTAGTGAATATAGTCTCAATATGATTTGTAAATGCGTATAACATGATTTGTAACTGAAAAAATCATGATGTCTGTGGAGCTGTGACCAGCATTAATTGTCGCTATTTAGCAGAATTTTGGGAGCAGGACCACACCCCAATTATGTTAACCACGACACTACACCATCCTGCATAAATACCATCCTTAACCATCCCCCCCGTTTCGCTCTTGCTTACTGCGCCAGACGCATCCAGCAAGCGTCACGAGCATCATCGTCACAACGCTACGGCCTACTCATCTCATCGGCGCCATGGACTCCCTGTCCCTCTCCCCGTCGGACGATGACAGCCCCAGCAACAAAAGCGAACACTTCTCCAATGCATCAGTGCTCGAGACTCAGCTTTCCAAAAACATAAAAGCCGCCAAGGAAGCGGGCGAGTTCAGAAAGTTTATACACTGTCTCTTCCTGGATCCATATCCCACTCGGTTCATCTGTTCTCGACATGACAGACCACTACAACTCATCCTCGTCTCCCGGCCCAGCATCGTCATCAGAGAATGGGGATTGCAACGGCAGTATATCGCCGCTGCCGCCACAATACCCCGACTCCTTCGCCTACAAGGACAACGCCGGTCTCTCGTCCCGTACCCGGTTACATCGCCACCACGCTTCAACGAGGCCCCCACTGTCCAGCCTTCTTCAAAAAACTCAGACTGGTTAGTGGAAACTCCTCAGAGAACTTTTAATTACAGAGGGGAAACTACCAAGAAACTTTTCAACACTCAAGTTAGCTGTCATGCCGCTCTGTTTACACCTGCGCTCTTCCGGGTGACGTCACCACGCACACGCCGTGACGTCAGCGCCGCCATTAAATGGCCAGTTCACCCACGTCCTCCAGCAAGAAAGCAACGGGAAAAACAGCATCAGAAGATGGATCACCCAGCTGAAGTTCCGGGCCCCTCTTCCTCCCACCACAATTTTCTAAACCTGCACCAGCTCCAGCAACCACGCCAGCCAGCCTTAATCGGGGAATTTGGCATCGGGATGCCTTCGCCTCCGATGGCTCACACTAAACCACAGCAGATGGCTTCAGCCAGCAACTACGGCACTGGGATGCCAGAACCCCAAGCCACGCACCTCCAGCAATGGCAGCAGCTAGGTCTAGCCGGAGCGTCTGGCACCGGGATGCCAGGGCTCCCAGCTATCCACCTCCAGCATTACAGCTGCTATCATCGGCTGGGACGTCTGGCACCGGGATGCCAGCGCCCTCAGCCGTCCACCTCCATCAATTACAGCTGCTAGCATCGGCTGAGACGTCTGGCACCGGGATGCCAGCACCCTCAGCCGTCCACGTTCAACAACCACAGCAGCTATCATTAGCTGGGGCGTCTCGCACCGGATGCCAGTGCCCCCAGCTATCCACCTCCAGCAATTACTGCTGCTAGCATCGGCTGGGACGTCTGGCACCGGGATGCCAGTGCCCCTAGCCATCCATATCCAACAACCAAAGCAGCTAGCACTAGCTGGGGCATATGGCACCGGGATGCCAGTGCCCCCAGCTATCTACCTCCAGCAATTAGAGCTGCTAGCATTGGCTGGGGCATCCGGCACCGGGATGCCAGCGCTCCTAGCCGTCCACATCCAACAACCACAACAGCCAGCATTAGCCGGGGCGTCTGGCACCGGGATACCAGTATCCTCCTTCTCCCACCTACTGTCAATCACTTCTTCCATTCCATCTCTCTTAGATCCCGTCTCCCTAGACGGTTCCAGCAGGGCAGAACTCCGCCTTTGGCTCAATCTCCTCACTAACTGGAATGGGATCTCTTTTTTTACATTACATTTTTTACATTTAGGCATTTAGCAGACGCTTTTATCCAAAGCGACTTCCAAATAGGAGCTTTACATAAAGTGCATAGAATCATGGACGAAAACAACAAGATATCGTATCAAATAATATGAGTGCTGGTGATGAATCACAAGTGCTATAGGTAAGTACATCGCTGCCAGTGGCAAAATC
>JAVQJD010038717.1:0-26360 GCA_036023655.1 Nannoperca australis | reverse complement strand
TAAACGTGCTGCAGCGTTCTGGATCAGCTGGAGAGTCTTAAGGGACTTATTGGTGCAGCCCGATAATATGGAGTTGCAATAATCCAGCCTAGACGTAACAAATGCATGGACTAGTTTGTCTGCATCTGCTTGAGACAGGATGTGCCTGATTTTTGCAATGTTACGTAGGTGAACAGTGGTCAGTCCACTAGCAGTCTTATTGCATCTGAGGAGGTTTAATAATAACACATTATCCTCGATATAGCTCCTTCTCTGATACATATTTTTGGTGTAGACAGTTGGCAATGCATGCTCTAAATCTGGAATAACACATTTACATGTATGTATTTATAACTAAAAACAACCTCCACAATATTAGAGCTAAACCAGAGATGAGAAATGACATCGACATCACTTGCTGTGGAAGACAGGAAGACAAACATGTACCAGAGAAGAAAAGAGAAATATCTGTGAAAAATCTAAAAGAAATTTGTGAAATAAAAGGTGGTCAGCAATCAAAGATACAGTATGTAAGTAAGATACAAAACTAAAAGAAGGTATGTAAACTCTATATAAACATTTCAAGAGAACAGGTTGTTTATTTTAACCTTGTTCTAATGAGAGCATTGGCTTCAACAAAGGCTGCATCTAAGTGATCTGAATATCAGCCTCATGACACACACAGGTGGTTGTAATGCATGCTGGTGGTGTGGATTAGCTTCATCTTTAATTATTGTTTTCATTCTGAGCACGCTCTGTGTAAAGTATACCTGAACATAAAGTGCAGAGCGGGCGTTTCTTTCAGCAGCAGGTTGCACTCTGCACTGCATGACCTGAAGTCAGGCCAAGAAAGTGATCTCAGGTTTAACTGTTGAACTGGTGAACAGGCTCCCAGCTTTCTGATCTGAGTGTTCTACAACTCTACAACTAGAATTGTGTCCAAAAATAATTTTTTTAGATATTTTCAAGCAAGAAATGAATATTTAGATTTCGGATATATGTTACATTTATCAAAAGAATGTCAATATGAAAATGTGTTCTACCATTTCCAGAGATGTGAAGACTCGCTAGCTGGGCAAGACTGGCCAGTCAGCATCCATAGTCACCCCACTGGTGGCACTGGTGTCTCTGTAGTGTTTTAACAAAACTAAATGTGAATGTCAGCATGGTAACATGCCCACAATGACAATGGGCACTGTCACACAAAAGATGTGTTGTATAATAAGTATAATCAGCTGAACCCTGCTGAGCTGGTGATATCAGCAAGAATGCTGTTTTCCCAATTGCACACTGATTAAATTCCATCCTCTCATTCTTTGGAGTTTGGATTCCTAAATTCATCCAAGCCACCATGAAGTGCACTGGACCAATTTGACATAGTGGCCAAACTGTGTACTTACAGCTTTTTGGGTCCGTCACATGATGCACACAGACGCATTAATACTTGTTGCCGTAGACTTACATTGTGAAAGAGACCTTTGTAAATCAGTGAATAATATTTTTTGAGGTAAAACAACTAGCCAGAATGAACACTAAAGTATCCCTTATTTAAATCATTATGTCCTCAAAGTTGTAAAATTCACTAATAGCCGAAGTTAGAGTCACTGTCATTCATAAGACAGAGTGGTTGGGAGGCGGGTCTAAAGGAAATGCTAGTGTGCTTGCTCTATGGGCCACATGATGCGGAAGCTATGTGGGGGATCTGGGTAATTTGATCATTTTCATAAATTAAGTCTGACTTTTTTGGCTTCATGCACTACTGAGCATCTTTCATAGAAATGAACGGGGCCTAGCTTCCAGTGCTGTATCCTGTTCTCTTTATACATCTATGAGTTTAACATGCCAAGTTCAAACTTGAAAACCCTGGATTTAGAAAGGCCTTGTGTCTTGTGACACCTGTAATGGATGTTAAATATCATTGGGGAAAATGAAACAATTAACAGTGTTGGAAATTTCTGAACCAATCTTGTGAAGGCCCACTTTCAAATAACTTCAGTACGTCAGTACAACAAGACATTAGCTAATGGTAGCTTTGCATTAGTGAGAGGTCACTATTATAAACCCCAGCAAAATAGGTCACTTTTATGTAACACATTCCATGAGCATTTTACGGACTCAAGGCAGGCATATGATTGCAATACTGTGTATCGTCAATATAGCACTATATCCATTGAATGAATGTTTAATTACCTTGATAGACAGACTTTGGCTGAGAGATGAGGTATCCAGGTTTGTTTGGCTTTACAGGCACATGTGTCATATTAAACACTGAGTTCGATCTATGAAACCGGGCAGAAAAATCTGAATTCATGACTAGTAATTATGAATTGGGGATGTTGACAAGAATGCTATACTGGCAATTTTGGTAACTCCCATATTACATGCCTATATCCTTCAAAGTAACTTCTCAAACGTCTTTTAAAGTAAAATTGGCTTTAAATCTCCTTAAGGTGGAATCACAAAGTTTGCCTTCATTCAACAAGTTACCCCCCTCCCAGCTCCTCAAACTACAGGAAGTTGGTGTAGGAAATTGTTTAGGTTTTTTTTTTTACCCCCCATCGTGGCGCTTCCCTCCAATTTGTTGAATTTCTCAAAATGTTCCGTTTGTTAGGCTGAAAAGAAAATCATAGAAAAATCACCATAAGGGCTGCTTTGCATTTTTAATTAAGAAACTAACATATGAATATATTTGCATATTATTGAGTTGCAGATTAAATCATGCATACATAATTAGCGTGCAGCAGCGCTAGTTCGTTCGCCTCTCTCTCTCTCTCTCTCTCTCTCTCTCTCTCTCTCTCTCTCCCTGCACTGTGCTTACTGTTTTTTCGGCAAGCTGTGGTTCTGATGGATGCCAGACACACACACACACACACACACACACACACACATACACAAACATTCACATCACAGACACACTTACACAGCCTCTCCAAACACTTTCGGGACTGTGTGTGTGTGTGTACGTGTGTACGTGTGTGTGTTTCTGTCAGTTTGTTTTTTTGGAAGAAAATTAGCCTCTGATTTTCTCCGTCAGAATTGAGGCCACGTCAGGTTTTTTATCCTGATTACACCAAATGAAGAACTCTCTCTTTCTTTCTTCTCTCATTCTTTTAGTCTGTCAACCTTATGTCTGTCTTATCTATCTATCTATCTCCATCTGACCATTCATTTATCCATCCACCCATTTATTAATCCAATTCATGTAAGCATTAATTCACTCATATATTGATTAGGTGGATTGCTAGGTGTTTGATTAATTCATTTATTCATTCATTTACCCATATATCTTTTAGGTAGTTTGTTAATATATTCAGTTAAAGTGTTCAGTCATCCATACATACATACTCCCATAATTATGGTGTAGTCACTACATGTTTTAGCTAGGCATGTAATATAGGCTACTGTTTTTCCAGGATACATTAGAATACTCAGGCATCAAGTGTCACATGAGCAGAGAAATCACTTAGAAAATGTAACCAATTAGTACTCCTTTAAAATGTAATTATTTTCTTTTATATGGAGCCAGAACATTTGGCATTGAAAAAAAAATGTGGCTTTGAAAACTAGAACCTGATATTTTTTACATACTTGTACTAAATGTGTTTTTCAATGACAATGTTCAGATTTTTTCTTTGTCATTCTTTTTTTAGTTTTTAGTAGTAATTTTTTTTTAATGAGCGAGAGGCATATGACATGCAAGACTGACTGTTTACATGCACAAAATATTTGTATTATTTATTTGCCCTTATTTAGAAAAAGATCATATCCCTACCAAAAATTTCCCAATTTGCTTGGATACGTAGTCAATGATCCCATTTTGAAATAAAAAAATAAAAAAATTTGCCTGTATGTCCAACCGCATAGGAGGAATGGCAAAAACGTTTATTAACAGTGTAAAACCAAAAGAGGGTTTTATGTTTTGTCTTACTTTTTATTTGGCTTGTATATGTTTTGCCATCAGTGGTTTTCCCATCATGTTTTGGATGATGTGATGTTGTGGGCTACATCTGAGCCCTGTTTATTTTCACCTAATATGATTATTTTAGTGAATCTGCTGAAAAGTTATGTCACATTAGCTTCTCACAGTTTGTGTACTGCACTGTAACCATGGATACCGACTAAAATCATCTGCACTACTTTTGATACTGAAGAAACTGTCGTCATGATGATTATGAAGCAAAATCTGAAGTTGAAAGACATTTTGTCCTAAGATTTCTAAGCAAATGAAAGGCTTTAACATTATGATACATCCGTGATGGACAACAGAAATACATCCAGTGATGAGATAAGTGCAATTCTGTCAATCGAATTCATTCAGCAAATTCATCAAGTAGAATTTTGGACTTGTGGTTTAAGTGGTTTACATATCTACTGATTTCACCTGTCTCATACACCTGTCTCACAGCCTGCCTCGCAGCACTTACATGTGCCTCTGTTTCAAATGAAAGTGTGTGTACCTTTATGCCCCTCATGTGTGTGTGTGTAGCTGCCATTCGACTCTTCAATCCTGTCGATAACTTTATTGTTTGTAATTTCAGACCTGCAACATAAAAAGACTCAAATCAAAGGCTCACAATAGGAAGTGGCTGTATGAAGAGAACAAAGTGCCATCGTGCTGTGTGTGTGTGTGTGTGTGTGTGTGTGTGTGTGTGTGAGAGAGAGAGAGAGTGTGTTTCTAGGCCTTTAGGCGAGCACTGCTCAATGTGAGACAGAAAATTAAAGGGAATTACTGCAAAAGTAGAAAGAAAGAATGCAAAAGGGAAGGAAAGAAAGAGGGAAATTACAACAAAAGAAATGAGAAGGGAAGGAAAATGAATAAGAAAGAAGGCAAAAGAGGAAGGAAAGAAGGCAAGAAATGGGAAGGAAAGGTTGGACAGACAGCAAGGTAAATAGTATGAGGGAAAGAAAGATGCTGAGAAAACTGAGATGTAAACTCATAGAGACAAAAAGAGATGTAGAGAAAGGGCGAGGGACATTGAGAAAGACAAAACAGCCTAGAGAGAGAGAGAGAGAGACAGAGCGAGATTGACAACTGGGCGTCGTAATGTGAAGGAAAATCCTGTCAGCGTGAAATCAGGATGAAATGTGAGATTATAATTCAACCAGGGATTAACTGTCATCTCACCACCAGAAAGAAGGAGGAGAAGAGAGGGAGGGAAGGAGGAGGAAGAAGGAGAAAACAGGAGGAAGGGGGAAGAGAGGGGAAACTGGATGGGGACATGAAATTTCAAGAAGAGAAGAAGATAAAGGGAGTGAAGGATGAAGTGTAAAGAGGGGAAGTTGGGTAGAATGGAAGTTGGGGAAAGGAGGGAGGGGGAGGAGGAAAAAAGGAAGACAAGTAAGGGGCAAAGAAATGAGGAAGGGAGGATGTGGAGGAGGAAAAAAGAGGATATCAGAGAGAAAGGGAAGGGGTTGAGTGATAGGAGGAGGGAAGTGCAAAAGAAAATGAGAGGTTAGAAGAGGAACCAGAAGAGAATGAGGAATCGGAGAAGGGAAGAAGATGAGGAGACTTAACGGGACGGAGGGGTCAAACAGGAGGGAGGTAGGAAGGAAGGAAGAAGAGGGAGGTTACTGAAGAAAGGAGGGAAGGAAGGATGAAGGGGAAAAGACAGGGAGCATGAGAAAGAGATAAAAAGAGGAAAATTGAAAGGAACAAGTTATTTCTACTGTGACCTTTGGTGGCTTGTTAAAGAATAGACAGACAATGGCTGTTGTCCAATTCATGTCTCCGGTCGCCCTTAATTAGATAGGAGATGTAAAGTCCAGGGCAGTGTGGGCTTGGAATAGGCTGTACTACCTTAAGGTCAAAGGTCAGTTTGATTGAGTTTTTAAAAACAAGTCAGCACACAGCTAAACCTCTCCTATTTTCTTTTCTCCTCCCTTGCTCCCTTATATCATCCTTCTCTCTCCTCTTATCTCATCTCTTCCCCTCCTCTCCTCTCCTTTTCTTCTTTCCTCTCCTCTCTCCTTGTCTCTCTTTTTACCTCCATTCTATGCTTCTGTCTTTCTCCTTCTGCCCCCCCATTCTCTCCTGTCACTTTCTCTCCTTGCCTTAATTTCACCTCTCTTCTGTTCTACATTCCTCTCCTCTTGCCTTGCCCACTCTCCTCCCTCCCTCCTTTCCTTGCCCCCTTATTTATTCCCACCCTCCTTTATCCTTTCCACTCCTCCCTCCCTTTCACCTCCCCTTTCTCCACTTCTACTCTTTGATCTCTGTTTCTTCTCTCCTTTCTTTTGGCCCCTCAATCCTTGTTTGTTGTTTCATCTCCTATTTTGTTTTCTCCTCCCTCCTTCACTCATCTCCTTCCTCCTTTTCCCCTCTTCTACCTTATTTTTTTCTCCATCTTTTCCTCACCTTTTCTCCTTTCTTCTTTTCTGCTCCCCTTTCCTCTTCTCCTTTTGTCTCCTTCCTCCCTTTTTCTCTCCTCTCTTCTTTTCTCTTTTCCATTCTCTGGTCACCTTTCCTACTTCCTCCTCTTTTATCCCACCTCTTTTGCCCATCTTTTCTTCTCTTCTCTCCTCTCCTCTCTTCCTTATCCCCTCACCTTTTTCCTGTCCTCCACTCTCCTTTGAGCACACTTTCTATCTATCCTCCTCTCTCTTTCCTCTGTTCTTCATTCTTCTTCGTCTACTCTGCAGGTTTGTTGACCAAGCAAGCGGCAGGCAAAATAAAAAATGCTGTCTCTGCTTCTTTTCCTGAACCGGGTCACTCTTTTTGGGTTCCATACTTTTTTTCCCCCTTGCACTTCTATCCTCTCTCCATCCCTCCATCTCTCCTTTCATTTCCCATGCAGTCTGGTTGGGTACAATGCTGGGAGCCAGCCAGCGCTGCAGACAGATGGTCCACTTATTAGATGTGCATCAGCCCTCCCTCCCTTTCCTGCAGCCCGCTTTTTAATCAAATTAAAGCCGAGAGAGAGAGATAGAGAGAGTGAGTGAGAGAGAGAAAGATTGAGAGGTTTAGGAGGTCTGCTCGCTTGTTTTGGAGTCTAATATTTGTTTGATAAGGATGAATGATGACAATGTTAATATGAAATTTGGAAGACCGAATGAACCACTTTCTGTGTGACTGTATTGGTGATTGCCTGAACCCCTGTTGCTCTCCTCGCTCCATTATTCTACGTCTTTCTCGCTCTTTATTTCAGTGTGATTTTATGTTTTTTAAATGGGAAATCCACCAATTTTGTACACAAAGATACGTTTACTTGTCAGAGTTAATACTTCTCAGAGGATCTAATTTTGAAAATGTTGAAGGTGATAAAGTTTTTGTCAAGATAATCAAACAAAACTTAGAGAATAAGAATTTTAGAGAGAATAAAACTTATTGAAGCAAAAACGATAGCTAAAAAAACTTATTAACCATTTGTGGAATAGTGAAAATTATTGGTCTTTTACTTTTAAGTCACTCAAAAACTCATTAGCCACGAGAGATGTCACGCGAGAGATTTATTTCAGTACTACAAACACAAAGTCAGGAAGCGCAAACGAGCGCTAGCAGCAGAAGTGCGAAGCTGACATTGAGGGCAGACGTCTGATGAGTGAGAGGAGCAGAGGGAACTGTAAACAAAAGGTTGTATTATCAAAAAAGTAAAAGACCACTAGTTCACAAGATTGCACAAATAATTAGTTTGCAAGTTATAAGTTTTCCTTTTAAAATTTGATTTTTACTTTGCTTCCATGGATTTTATTATTTTTGTTTAATATTTAATCCGTTTTGTTTAATTATATTGACACAAATCGGATTCCATACAGGGAAGGTCTAATGACAAGTTGCATTATGGGACATGTAGGATGCAGTGTTTTTGGAGCTAAAAGTCAAGATATTTCGGCCTCTGCTGCTTAGATTTTAGTCATTCTTTTTAAAACATGTCTCTTGTGAGTCCCCCAACTTTACGGGAGTGCAATTCTAAATTGCTGGAGTACTCCTTTAACCAAAGTTCAGAGAGGTGAAACTAAATAAAAATTGAACACACTCGAAATCTTAGTAACAGTCCCTAATGACAAAACTACAATAAGTATGGGAGGCCAAATCTGTTCACATTTGATTTCAGGCTGTAGATAGATTGTAAATGAGCCCTCAGGTTTACCAAAATAATTTGTAAGAGAAGCATCTCTATAATCTCTGCACCACTCTTGTTATTGACAAGTCCAAAAATGTTCAAGTTTATCGAAACAACGTGATTTTAAGACTTTTAGTCTATATCACAGTCCTTAATGACAGACCTGCTTGGTATTATGATAAATCCAGGGGGAGTCAGTATTTCCGAATCTGTACACAAACCTGCATGTCAATCAGACTTAAAATGGAGGCTCTGCAGTATTTTAAAGTTTACATTTAATTTTCAAGGCACCATCTGACCAGTTTGAATGAAACTTTGTGATCTTGTTGCAAATAAACAGTTGAACAGCTCCTCACACAAAACCATTGTTTTAAAACAATTGTATTTACATAAAAAGCCACGTTAAGCAATCACAGCCAGTTGTCTATGATTTATGTAGCATTGTGTGCCAGAAACAAATCTTTCTGATCAATACATTTGAGGTATTTATGGCTCCTCCTATTGGCCAATTTGTGTTTGAACATTGTCTCTTTAAATTTGGATCATTCTCATTTTATGTATCCAGGTCTGCTTCAACTTGGTTGTCAACAAGGCAAAAGTTTAAACAGCCTGATTAAAAAAGAAAAACTGATCCAGTGGCTGCTGACGGCATGTCTAGTGACTCCAGACAGTCAGACATTTGGTGTGTGAGTTAACAATAGATGATCAGTGATAGCACCACCATCAGGTGGTTGCTGGTAACAGCTCACCATAGCAACCCACACTTGGTTGCCCTGGGAATGTAATTTAATATATATATATATATATTTTTTTTTTTTAAAGAATTATTAAAAATGGTGAGAATTATATATATATTCAGCATTACACTGTTACAGAGGAAAGTGTACGTACATACTGACAACATAGCAAAGAAACATACACATACAATACAATTCAGTAAAGGAATTTAATTTGACTGTTTTCATGTAAGATGGGGGAAGTAGAAGAATTGAGTCTGAAGAAAAGAACTGAGTATACTTTGAGACGTAAGCCGTGGATCTAGCATGTCAGATATTTTTTACATATACAACAAAGTTATGTAATGTCAGATTTGACTTTTCAAATGCTTCTAAGAAATCTGTATGGACCTGTTAAATGTTGAAAATATAAAAATAAATCAATGGAGGAAGGAGATGAGATAAGAACACAAGGGAAGAGAGGAGGAAACAAAGGAAGAAGGGAGAAAATATAAAATAAGGTAAACAGGGGAGAAAGGAGGAAATGATTGGGGAGTAAGAAAGAGGAGAAAACAATGGAGGAGAGGAAGAAAGGATGAGAGGAAAGGAGGAAAAAGGAGGAGAAAGAAGCGCGCGGTCTGAGCAAGGTGGAAAAAGTGAATTCGCGCGACGGAGGGATGATTTCCACATTTACTGTGGAAAGTTCAGAGTCCACGAGCCTCTCTCCTTCTTTACATTGTTCGTGCGCGCGCTTATGTGTGTGTGTGTGTGTGTGTGAGAGAGAGAGAGCTGATGGAAGAGAGAGAGAGAGAGAGAGAGAGAGAGAAGGGGAGGGGCACTTCTCTCTCTCTCTCTCCCCCTCTCTCTGCCCACTTTGCATATTCCGCGTGCCTCGGCTCGGCCATATGGGAAAATGCAACTGAAGGAATTGTCGGCGGGGAAAAAAACGCGCAGGCAGGAACACGCGAGCGGAACGAGAGTTTGAGATCATAACAAATTCCAAGAAAAGTTAAAACAGAAGAGGAAAAAGAAGGAAAGGTGGAGTGGAAGAAAAAAGAAGGGGCGGGGGGAGCGTAATAAACCAAAACAGAGAGAGAAAGGGAGAGACGCGGAGAGAGAAAAGGGGAGAAATAGAGTTTTTCTTCTTTCTGCGGAGGAGAGGAACGATGTATTGTGCGTACACCATCCCCGGGATGACAGGCAGCTCACTGATGTACTACTACAACGGCAAAGCGGTAAGACTCCCATCCTTTAGCCTTTTCTGTTTCTTCCTCCTTGAGGGTTTGGGAGTCAGGCGGAGAAAAAGAGAGAGCGAGGGAGAGGGCGAGAGAGTGGAAGGAGGAGAGCTAGGGGGAAAGAAAAGAGGAGAGAGAGAGAGAGAGAGAGAGAGGATGTGTGAAGGTGAAGAGTGTCGCTTTTTACGCACCAACTTAACGGCGCGTCGGTTCGCCGCCGCGCGTCAAAGTGCGAACGGACTGTGAGACGTTTCTGTCGGGGGTTATTTTTTTGAAAAAACAGCGGTGCTGTTGTTTATCTGGGGAAATAAATGTTTGTGTGTGTGTGTGTGTGTGTGTGTGTGTGCTCGCGTGCGTGCGTACGTGTGTGTGGAGCAGGGAAAGTGACAGTAGCTGTTGTGGAGTGCAGCAAAGGTGTAAAGGCTGGACAGACTCTACTAAAATGTGATGAATGTGTGTTTACAGCGCAGTGTGTGTGTGTGTGTGTGTGTGTCGCACACCTGCGCTATTAGAACAAATATATCAAAAAAATAGTCGCACATGTAACGTGCTTTCTGTTTCTGCGCATCGGATGCTTCCAGATTCAACTGGAAATAATCCACTCGCAGCTTTATTTCTGTCTTTCTCTGTCGCTTATTTCTTTCTTTTTTATGGACGCAAATGCAGCAAAATAAGATCCTTATTACAGAATTGAATTGATGTTTGTTTTGCTCTGAAGCGAAATGGCACACATGTGGTTTTGGTTCTTTTTTTCTTCTTTTTTTGGTTGTGTGTTTCATTGAGGGGCTGGTGGCTTTTCATATTTTTCATTTCACCCAAAAGCCGCCTGAATTGTTGATTTTTCCTCTCTTGTAATTTGTCCTAAAATTGTGATTGTGGTTTCTAATTATAGTAGAACTCCGTTCTTTTATTCATAACCCCAAAAATGCTTTTAAGGCAAAGCTGAGACATAACTCTGTCCTTAATTCTGTTAAATGATAAAATCTGTGATATTCTGCTATTGATTAAGTCATTTTTATTCTATTTTCATGCCATTAAAATAATATAAATGCAGCAAAGTCTAGAAATTAGGAAGTTGGAGATCTAACCATCTAAAAAATCACTTGTCAGGATACAAAAAGGAACACATCATCACAAATCATCCAGCAAGTATGAAGCTGTCTGACCTTCTGTGAACCTGTCTGTCTGTCTGTCTGTCTGTCTGTCTGTCTGTCTGACTGTCTAAAGTGTCCCCACCTGTAAAACACCAGGAAAAGGTTAAAGTGATTTAATAGTGAAGGCTAGAAATGAGAAACAGGATGTAAAGAAAAGCGAATGTGAATGAATTTCACACGTTTTTCTCGCGTAACAGCAGGAATGTCTGCAAGTCGCAGGTGTAAATGATGATGGAAGACTGGGATTTCCTACGGATCCACCTGTCAGTGAACTGTCTCTCCTCTAGCTGTCTGCCTTTGTCTCACCTTTGACTCTTAATGTCTGCTTCACGTGACTTTAAGAGAAAAGAAAGTGGAGATGGCAGCGAAGATGGAGGGAAACTGATGACAGGATGATGGGAATAATTCTCAAAAAAATTATTATGTGACCAAATTTTTTAACCTTTCTTCTCACATTAGTAATACGCCATTTTTAAATAAATAATAATAAGTCTGAACTAGCACTTTACAAGCTTTCTGACATGATTAATAAATCAGTATCTGTGAACATTTGTCTACCAAAATGAGAATATTTATGTAAAAAGACAAAGCAGACATTTAATTATTGTCTAGGTGATTAGATTTTTGCAGAAAATGTTTTTAATGGTGGATTTCCTTTTTGTATATTTTACACATCTGTGAGCTTCATTCTGATGTGATTTATGAACCCGATCCGATTTCATATTCTTGTGGTTTCATTTCATATTTTTTTATTCCACTTGGAGTCTGTCGGCCTTTCAGACATCCTGTATTTTTACATGTTTTTTATGTGGGAACACTGAACATGTACGGCTGTTTAGAATATTTGGATGTTGTGGTTAACAGTAATCTGTGTTCAGATGCAGCTGATGTGACCTGTGCAGCCGTAAACAGAGGCTCTGTTGTTTGAGCACTGCCACACCAACAGTCGTCTTCTGTCTTCCCGTCGGCTGTCGGGGCTCCGGCCTCCATCCGGCCGCCGAACACTTTCATCCCCCCGCTGTTGGCCACCGGCTCCGGAGCCTAAACTATATGTATTTTGTACCCGCTCTCTCCTTCTTTGTATCACGGCAGCTTCGCCTGCAGCCGGAGCTCTTTAGTTCGGCGATGCCACGGGGTCGGCGTGGCACCGCTTTGTTTGGTGGCTGGCTGCTGGATGGCACATTGTGCCGACGGTCTTGATCCGATGCCAAGCTCCTTTCCATCTTCACTTTACCCCCGTCTCACTCTGTCTGTCTGTGGCACAGCTTGTTTACACTCGCCGTCCACTGGCAGACAGAGAAAACACACAAATTAGAGAATCGGTGTAATAAAGTGCTGCTGTTTGTCCTCTTGTGTCCTGCTTCTGTAGCTATTTGCTGGCTTTAGCTGTCTGAGTTTGAGATGATTATCTAGATGTGTGAAAGCAGATTCAGGCCGGTCTTGTGCGTTATAGAGGTAGAGAAGTGGAGCGAGTGGAAACTGGGGCAGAGTGGTCGGAGTTTGAGAGAAGAGACAGAAAGGCTCGGACAGATCTGCAGCAGCAGCAGCAGCAAGCTGTGGCCCAGCGAGACCAAACACTGAAGAGGCTGAATTGGGGCTTTGGTTTGGGGAAAGTGTGGGGGATGGCCAGGGAGGGGGGAGAGAGGAGGAGGGTGAGGGCCGAGGCCTGAGCTTCGGTTAGCGGCTGTCGGCTCGCTAACTTAAGCTCTAGCGGCTTAATGAGGCAGCAGAAAGCTCGGCTAAAACAAAAGGCCTCATTTAAAGCCGGCCCGGCCAGCCGGCTATTGTTATGCTAACACAGCATTTGAATATTCAGTAAGTTTTAATTAGGAGAGTCCTGAAGCAGCCTGCCAAAAATCCTGCAGTCCTCTCTTAATGTGCAGCTACAGGAAACACACACTTTAAACACTTTAAACGGAAGCTTCTGTCGATCTGCAGTTTATTTTGCGTCCGCTGCTTTTTTTCTGAGACAAACAACCCTCCCAGTGTGAGAAGATTTTAATTCATTTATTTGAATACATTTTTTAGTTAATGTACTCCAAAATAATATTTCTTATTCTATCTTTTTAAATTCATGGGGGAAAAAAATATGCATATGTTGATTTAAATGGATTTTCAGTTTCAGTGATTGCAAAGAATTGCTCATTTAAGTGCGGTTATAATTTGATTAAAAATAGTGTTTTCTTTTCATTTTACATTTTAGTTTCTTTCTCTGTTGAACAGCAGAAGCTGCATTTTAAAACCACAACCAGTGGAGAGGAGGTCAAAGGTCAAGGACAAAATGTCCTGATAGAACTCCCGTGTTAAATTTGAATATTTTTCTTATTTCATCGTCTCAATTATATATATATATTTTTTTTTCATTTGATAAAAGTAATGTTTTTTAATGAAATCTTATTACATCATAAGAATTAAATCTTACCATTGCACACAAAAGATTCAAAAGTGCTGTTTGGATCAACCTATAAAATAAAATGTTGTTTCACTGTTTTTAGACACAAACAGGATTAAAATGGCAGAAAAAGTGTTTGCAGCGTTATGTAATGTCAGTTTAATGAATCCCCCCGAACTCGTGGAAACAGTTTAAAATCTCTTCTGGTAAAAATATTAAAACGACTACAGAGAGAAGCTTTCCACGCCTGCAGCAGGAAATATGCAAATTGATGTGTGTTTTGTGTGTTGACGCTGTTGTTTAACAGAGACAAGGTGCATGCGTTTGATAGTGTGGTCTTTTTCTTTACGTTGCCTTTGTGCACATGCAAGAATTAAATAGATTTTCACATGTTTGCACTTTGTTTAGAGAAAATGCACGGTAAAGGTGAGTTTTAAAGTGTGTGTGTGTGTTGTTATTGTGAAGCCAGTGTGTGTGTGGATGTCCTGTGTGCTCAGTAGGCTGGAATTAGAGCACAGCGTGTTATGCAATTAAAACTTTATAAATAGATGCATTGTGTGTGTGTGTGTGTGTGTGTGCAGGCCTCTATCTCCATCTGCTTGAGTTATTCCATTTGAGCAAAAAAAAAAAAAAAGCCAATTTAATTGCACGTTTGTGTATTTTTGTGTCGGTTCACGTGTCCTTGCTTTGTGTACAAGCATGAAGGTTGTCATTCATGCTAACCACTGCTATATGAGTGTGTGTGTGTGTGTGTGTGTTTGTGTGTGTATTTCAACCTGCTCATCTCCTTCACATTCATGTTCTTTTTTTTGTTTAAATGCTGGCAACATGTCTCCCTCTTTGATGAGTGTGTTTGTAGTTTACCACACTGTCTGTTTTTCAGTTTTGAGGTGAACCTTTCTCTTGCATCAGGTTAAAAGGATTGTGTGTGTATGTTTCAGTTTTTAAATGTGTGTAATGTATGTGTTGTGTATGTACTTAATTTTATATAAGTTTACAAGTTTACATTTTTTTAAATCTGTCTCTTTCTGTGTGTGTGTGTGTGTGTGTGTGTGTGTGTTTCTGAGTACTTTCATACTCTCTAAACCTTTTCTCTTTGTATGCAACGATAAACACATTTATGCTTAAAAATGTGAGTGTTATTTCTATCATTATCTGTGTGTGTCATTCAGTGGAGAAAAACTCCACTGATGTGTGTGTCGTGGTTGTGTGTGTGGGTGTGTGTGTGTGTGTGTGTGTGTGCACGCGCAATGTCCGGCCAGTTAAAGCTTGACACACCATTCAGGCTTTAACTTAATCCTTCTGCATTAGATTATCTGACACTGATGCCACCGATACACACTGATACACAAAGAACTGCTGGTACACACACACAGCAGTCATAACAAACTACACTACGTTTTTATTTATTTAACAGGAAGTAAGTAAAAATTAAATAAGGACGTGTTTACTGCCCCTAGTCATGGTAATCTTTCTCACAGAGGTGTGTGATGCTTCTGATCCTGACAACATTTATCATCCCCAGTTCTGAACAAGTCAGTTAGTTTAGTCAATTATCAGCCTAATATATCTATTTTCTTTTTTTTTTTTATGTCGGGGGGGGAGAATCTTATCAAACTAAGATAATTAAAAATTTTTGACAGACATCTCTGATCGACAAACAAACAATGAATCAAACAAATAACCCCAACATCTGAACTTATAATGAAAATAATAGATTGGGTTTGATGCCACATGTTTTAAAAAATATATCAATCCAGTTTCTAATGAAAAACTGAGACATTTTCTTGTTTTATTGAGATTAACTGACATCCATCCTTTGCCTGCATGTGTAGTGGTGTTACAGTCTCTGACGAGACTTCTCTCTACTCTCTTATACGATGTCTTAAGCTTAAGTATTTTCTGCTCCTCATTACTAATGTAGGGGAAAAGGTAATTAGCAGGCCATTAGTGATGTCACCGCCGTCACATGTTTGAAATATAAATGTCAGAGTGGCTGCTGATGAAAAGCTGGATGTGCTGGTGATAATGAGACGTTTTCTTGTTTAATCTTGCATAAAGGTGTGGGATTACTTCTATGTGCTTTCCATATTACATGAATTGATATTTTTTTATGTAGTTTGGCAGATTCCGCTTCATTTACTGCAAGTTGCTGTGTGTTATTAAGCGCTTGTTTTCTTTCAAGTGTACTGTACTCTATATCACCAAAAGAAGCACGTCTGCAGGCCTCCAAATGTCATGAAATACATTTTTATCAGACAATAGAAGCCATTCAATCGTCTTGAGTTTGCGAGCTTGTCCCACACCGAAACTCTAAAACTTGATTTTAATTTTAACATTTTCTTGTCAAGAAACAAGTCATTTGAGAGCAAATCACAGGTGTAACATTATCAGGTTCACATCATTATCATTATCAAGTTCCACAAATAATTATTGTATTGGGAAATATCCAAAATACACAATCAAAAAACATGTCACTGGATCAATATATATATATATATATATATATATATATACACAATATATTTTCTTTTTTTAAACAATAAATATAGAATTTAATTTAAGGAGAGACACGTGGAATCCGAGGTGGACCTCAAAAAATGTTGGCAGATAAAGATGCTACAACAAAGATGTAAATCCAAAAAAGCTGTGCTACCAAAGAGACCGCAACATGTTTAAATACATTTTCTGGTGCATAGTAACCAGTCTTCATTTAAATTCTGTTTTATTGCCTGTATGTAATCAACACCTGGCTGATAATGTGCCAGAATGTAACTGGAATTTGGCAAAACCAGCAGAAATAAACACAGGATCTGATGCATTTCATTGATAATGTGCAGCTTTCTAACACAGACTGGTCGGTTTTTCTCTCTCTGTCTTTATAAACCCTTGACTTTAATGTGTAAGGTCGCAGCTGTCAAATTGATGTGCATGCATATCAACACACACACATAATCAAACAGTGAGTCATCCGTATGTGAGTAAGTGTGCATGTGTGCTTGTCCCATAAGGGAAGGTGGACTGTAGCAGAGCATAACGGGTCGGCATTCTTTTGTATAGCTGGGAATTTCCACCCTGACCTGTCCACGGGAAGAGACACTCTGTGTCTCTGAGTCGCGGGTTTGATTTCCGGTGTCTGACTGAACACCTGCCAGCCTGATCAAAACCTCTGAACCTCAAGGTCAGCTGGCAGACAGGAACAGGCAGCAGCAGTAGAACATATAATGCTGTATCTGGTTGGCTGGCTGTAGATGCACACAGACCATCAGGCTAGCAGCACACACAGTAACAAGCCCTCCAGCCGCCATATTGGATGCTAGAGACCTTGGTGTCAGTGATTGCTAATTGGCTGCTTTCGGGGACGAGGCTAATTTCAATCCATTTCTGATTGGGAACTGATCATTTGATCATACAATGGACGGATTTGTGTTTCGAAAATGTCAGCTTAGTTACCATGTTTGATTAGTATGCCAGACAATGGACCTAGTCCATTTTTACTACATAAGGAGAGTATAAACTAGTGTTAGCTTTGACTTCAAGATATGTCAGCTACTAAGCTAGAACTCCATCCATCCACTTTCTGTGTTGTGTAGAGAAAACTCATCAGGGAGCTTCAAAGTCTGTTGGGTTTCTGACTGTGACATTAGAAAGGCTGTAAAACAACACACTAAATACTTGAAGCTATTGTGTAAATATTGCTGTTTTGCAATTAGGCTACTGTTATTAAATTGAGCTACATTATAACATTTGATGAAAGTAATTTATGTAAAGAACTTTTTTTAAACTTTTGATTGCATCAGGAAAAAGTGTTTGTAGCCAGGCGTTTATTAAGGTTTGAGTTTTACTCACTCATCTTCAATTTCATAAAACATAACAAAACGCCAGCTGGAGTTTTATGTCCTGTACTGTTGTAAAACACTGTCTGTACTACATTATCACTTCAGCTGTTGTTTCTTTGTGCTGTGACTGTCTATCCTAAATGATTCTCCTGCGTTGGGGGGTCTTTGGTTTCTCTGCTGTGTGGCTGCTGTCGCTCAGACCTTCACTCCTGTTACTGTTAGCTGGGAGCGATGGCGATTTTCAGTGGCTGATTTGCTGCTTTCTGTGTGTCTGTGCGTGCACTAAAGCCTATTTTCATATATACTAAGCACAAGCTTCACAGCAAGAAGCAAGCTTAAGTAAGTTAACATTTTTGGCAAGAGAATAAAGAGAAGCTGTGTGTGTGTGTGTGTGTGTGTGTGTGTGTTTGTGTGCGTGCGTGTGTATAAGACAACGCTCTAAACCAGGGTTGACACACTTGTTCACAGTAGAGCCCCTCTGCGCACACACACACACACACACACATAAAACCTTTGTTGTGTTGTGTGTGTGTGTTTTAGTGGGTCAGTCATGCTGTGGTGAGCTGTTAGGGAGGCTGCATGGACTCACTGATAAACACTGGACAGCTGTCCCACTTTAAACAACAAGACAACAAAACTGTGAGACAATGCAGCCGAGTACAGCTGAGTGGCAGTTACCGGTGGGCTTTTAGCTCCGGCAGCTAACACATATTCTTTTAGCAGGTTAGTTTCAGTGCGAAGATCATGAGTGTTTTGTATCCTCGATGTTGGCTGCACTTGTGTGGTGCCTTCAGGTGCAGTCGTGTTTATTGAAGTCAGAGCTCACGGTTCTAGAGCGTAAAAAAAAAATTATATATATATTATTTGAATAATATATTTGAAGGCAGCAATATTAGCAGTCAATGTTGACATCTTTAACCTTCGTTGTAAGTGTAACAATGCAAACATGGCTAACATGCAACGGATGCAGTTTGGTTAGGTTTAGGAAAAGATTATGGTATGGGTTAAAATAACTATGTTAAATGCGTAATTTAAGTTTTGTACGTTAGTAAAACTAACTCAACATTGAGTCTCCAAACCAACCTCATCTTTGTAAATTCTTCTACTTCTCTATATAACAACCTGTACTATAAAAGGTGTTTAGATTTCTTTTACACTGCTCAATCTTAACCTTGCTGTTTTTATTAAAATACTTGTAACGTACCTCTCTGTCATGAAACTCACCCTTCATTTATGTACAAAAATAACATAATTGGTTTTCAAATGTCTAAATCATTAGATCTGCCTGTCTTATATCTGCAGACACCCTTCTGCTTGAATAACCTCTGAAGAACGTACATGTGTATGTGCCTTCAGTAGGATTATTCTCTTATTGCAAAGTAGTTACAGAGGAACATTATTTGTACGGACTTTGTGTTGTCTAAGAATGTGTTGTAGAATGGAGAATTTCACCCCCAACTCCTGCAGCGTTAATGCTTTGCTCCATGTTAGACTGACTTGTGAATGAAACAAAGCGCAACATCTATTTAAATTTTTTGAGGAACAAATGACACTTTTTTCACGTTGAAGTAAGCCAGTATCTGTGTAGAACAGGCTATTTAAATGGCCTTCACAGACACGAAAGCACATGCACATACACACATACACACACACACACACACACACACTGGGGCATTGTAGCAATTGCCGGAGTGCCACGCTGAGAGGACTATTGGTTTGATGCCCATTTTGTCTTGCACTGGCACTGCCAGGCTGCATTGCAAATAGGTCACACACACACACACACACACACACACACACACACACACACACACACACACACACACACACACACACATACACACACATACACGCAGATACACACACAATAAAAGAACCGACAGTTTGGGGCTCCATATCATGTCTATCTATCTATCTATCTATATATATCTATATCTAAACGAAAAGGTTGTACATGTGATCAGACATCTGGTCAACATGACGCTGCCTGTTTTCACTCTCCATCCATCACGATTTGTTTTATGCTGCTGTTTGTACTCAGTGTATCTCCAGCCAACAGCACCACTGCTCACACACACATGCACACATTCATCAATAAGCATGGTGATAGATGCTAACCAGTTTCCATACGGTGCTTGTTTTCAGAAAAGGGGCTATACCTGGTTGTGGAAAAAGAAAGCAAGAAATGAAAGAAGAAGAATGAGTCAAAGACAACAAAGAGAAATAAAGTACGACATAAAGAAAGAACAAACAGAAAAGAATTCTGCAGCTCTGGAGTGCTGAAGTAATCAGCTCTTTGATCTAGTTCCTTTATTATTCCAGTGTGGGCCAAATAATGCAGTCCTGATTGTGTTGCTGGCAACCAGTGAGCTTCCATATGTTGGCTATTAGAGGCTTTTACCGGCTGTGTCTCCACTCTGCTGCTGAAAACGGCATCTTCTGAGGTGGATTTTGAGGGGTTCAGATTGAGACAGGGGAAACATTTGAATGAATGAATTTGAGTACATATAGTATTTCTGCTCTGAAGAGTCATTTTAAGATAGCAGTGAAAAGATTAATTTAAAATTACATTTAAACACAAGAAAGAACTTTTTGATTCAACGGACTGACATGTACAGAGAGTTCTATTAATTCTATAATAATTCTCTATGAACAGTCTCCACCACTGTCAGAAACCTGTAGTCACACACAAGCAGCCCAAGTGGACCAATCACAGTTCTCGTGGTGTCCACGTGGCATCCCTGTAGCCTCCGTAGCCCCAACGTGTAGTTGCATTTTTGAGGAGAAGCACAGCAGCTACAGCCATAAATCCTTTAGCCATGAGCCTGACGACAATGTTCATTATCCTGTGCCACAATTGGACCCAGTGGGATACTGTAACATTTATTTTAAATTTAGCAAGACTATGCCTGCTCTCCAGAGGTTCACCATCACTTTAACCCATGACAAGTTATCCTGAAAACTAATGGCTGGATGTTCAAATTTGCTGATTACTATTTTGCTTCTCAGAGGATGAACCCTTTATATTCTAATGACCTCTGGACCTTTCCTCTAGCTCCATTTTCTGGACAAACCTTTTAGCTCTGCTACTGGTAGGGCAGTGAAAATCTTTAATGTTGGGGCTGTAATTGTTCTCTTTAAAAGAATTTGACTATAGAGGCAGTTTTTAGGCCCAGTGGAAACAGGACCAGAGTGCAGTGAGTCAGTCCACACAGGAGGCCGATACTCTAATTCTTATTAACATTTTTATGGATCACTAGGCTGAACGGGATCAGAATCAGATGTTCAGAGGAACCATGTGCTCCATTTGAACCAGTTAAGGTGGGCTTGATTTAAGCTGTCACGCTGTTGGAACAACCTCTGAAGCCTTTGACTTCTATTTACTGATTTAATGTTGCACTTTTCTCTCAAATATTTTTCACATCAGCTTGAGTTTTATTCTTTGTGCATCTGAACTGGGATCACCAGAAGTACAGTGTTTGAAGCTGGTGGGTTGTGATGAAGCTCTGCTGAAAAGGATGCACACATTTAAATCAGATGATATAAACAACTTCAACATCCAAGTTCTCCTTCATGAAATCTTTAAAAATGACCTTCCCTTAACTACATACACATTTAGTTAATACAGATTTTTTTTCTTCCACTCAGCATCTCAGGTTTATTCAAACGTTCTGGTATTCCAGCACAGTAAAACCGAGCTGAAATACATTTAAATTAATCTACATGCACAAGGTATAAAGATGGTATAAAGAGATCTGGTGATGTAACGCAGTGGCTGGATGGTCTAATGGCAGTCTCTGTCAACATGTAGGGGTCAAGGGTTAAAATCCCTGCAAGCCAAAATGAGGAAGATGAAGGATTAAGTGTGTTAATGTATGTTTAGTGCTTTAATACTCTCTCTCTAACTGTTGGTGCATTCTGCTTCTACTGTCAAACAATAATGAAGAAAAGAAAACTGGACAATATATTTCATTAACCCGAAATGTTTTTATGAAATCGGAAATGATTTATGTGATCCAGTTACCCTTGTGTATGTTACCAAAGGTTTATATTATAATTGTTTAATTTGAGATTCTATCAATGTAGCATAGTTTACATTATTTACTGGCTTCTGTTTAATGTCTTGATAGTTACAGCAGAGCAAACGTAACAAGAAACCAGTTAGTTACAATAGTTACAATTTTGTAAATACAAAATAGGTTTTTATTATTTCATTTGCATTCAATTAAAAAATGCTTGATTCTTGTGGCTAACATTTAAAAAGTACTGTTTGTATAATAAACGCTATTTTAGTTTTATTTGATAAACTACTGTTTGGTTTCATCTGATAAACTCTTGTTCAGTTGTATCTGCTACAAGAGTAGCTTTCATTTTGCAACTTTTAGATTTTTCTGCTCAACTGGTTTAGTTTTTTTTATTATTTGGTTTTTAAATATTTGTTTAAGTTTAACCTATTAAGCAACCATTTGGTTTTAACTTCTAAAGTGCAATTAAGTTTTATTTTATAAACTCAGGTTTAGTTTTCTTTGCTAAACTATAATTGGGTGTTATCCAATGAAGGTTAATATAATTTTCTCTTCAGACTCTGATATGTAACCTGAAGCAGGTGAACAGATTCTGGTCGTCACTCACATCCTGCGGCAGCCATCTTAGTGTTTGGTTTGGTTTTGGTTGGTGCATGTGCCGGATGCTCCGAATGCCATGTTCTGTTGTTGTGGTGAATGATACCCGGGCGCCCGTCGCCAGCTTGCATCACTATGGCAACGGGATAACTGTGACCCAGCATCCCACCGGCAGCCGTGCTCGCTGCTCCCCACTCTCCGTCTGCACCCTCTTCAATAATTAACATGCCACGGCAGCCATCTTAGCTTTTGGCTCGGTTTAGGTGCCTGCCGGCGTGTTGCCTCGG
Organism: Nannoperca australis; assembly: GCA_036023655.1. Lineage (NCBI taxonomy): Eukaryota > Metazoa > Chordata > Actinopteri > Centrarchiformes > Percichthyidae > Nannoperca > Nannoperca australis. The sequence continues at coordinate 4,076 of JAVQJD010038717.1, read as the reverse complement.
CAACGGGGTCCCTTCGACCCAGCACTCTGGTCGTGTTTTAGCACTCCCAACTTTCTGAATTGGAATCCACAAATCTGGTTCAAATGTCATGTCAGCCATCTTAGAGAAGGGGATGAAGATACAACTGTCTGTATTTTAAGGCAGAGTTTGTTGTTTCCAGCAGCTCAGCAGGGCGTCCCTTGCGTATCCAAGGTGATGCACACGTGTTTGGCTCATGACCTTCATGACTGTATGTGTCATTAGTTAAATTTATTTACACAGTGATTATTTATTTATCCAGCTTTATTTTACAGAATAGGCTCAGTGTGGGTGACTTCATGTAGAAGGACTCAAGTGAATAAATGAATAAAACAAAATAATAAACAGCAGAGAAGAAGAGATGATAATACATCTTCTTTGTCATCCTCTCACTCTATCTTTGAAAATAAAAATAATACCATAAATATTCATTGAACTTGAAAACGCACTGGATTTGTGCAATGTGTGTATCACGCACTTGCTGCCTCCTACACTCTTGTTCTCACCCTGACAGCTTGGCTGCTGCAGAGAGCAGAGGTCTCATTGGCCGCATGCCCTGCAACGGGCGTTTTGATTGGCTGTCGGGCCGGCTGCCACCATGCCAGCTGAGAGGATGTGTTTGTGTGTGTGTGTGTGTGTGTGTCATGGTGGCCACAAACAACCAGTCAAAATGCTCACCACTCTATGTCTCCCCCTCTTTGTGTTTGTCTCTTCTTCTCTTTTATAAATGTGGGATTTTTGCTTGGTGATGTTCGGATCTCTTTGTCTTTGAGGTAATGCGATAAAGAGCTCTGTGAGATCAAACCTGTTTCTGTCTCTTAGAGCAGTGACTCATAACCAGGGGGTCGGGGCCTCCCCAAGGATCCCAAGACAAATCTGAGGGGCCACAAGAGGATGATGAAAAACTTCTGTTACACAAAATGATATTTATCTTTTTCTGACTTCTGTTTCTTCTGTGATCAGACACGGATCAAATTTCTTCAGTTTGCAAAATATGGACTGCACTGCCTGTTTTTTGTTGAAGCCTACAATTTAAATAGTTTGTAGGCAACCACTGAATCACCTAACCTTAGCCTAACCGTGTACACTCACTGATCTCACCACCACAGAAGGGCGTGGGGGCTTTTCTGCTCTGATTAAGTTTTTTTTCAGAGCACGGCATGTGGAGGTGTGTAGATTTGCTCAGTTATCAATAGTGAGTCAGTGAAACTGAATACTTTTTACCTGACAAACAATTTGGACACTTTCATAAACAGGTGTGATGTACTGAAGTAGTGTGTCATGTTTAAGGCAAAACATGTCCCTGCCCTCCAGAATTCTGATCTGACACCTGATCAGCTTCTAAATCTGTTTCCAACCACTTTTCTGATGTGACAACACTGTGATGCTAATAATAATAAACACAAGGTCTAGGTTCAGGGACGATCATGGTCGCCTACCTCTGCAGACTTAGTTGCTCTATAACAATGACACCTGACTTCCTCCTTTGCTCCTGTCATAATTCCTACGGCCGCTAGAGTTTTTGTCACTTGCACATAAACACTTGACTTGTTTCTTGGGAGGACAATCTCTCAAGGTAATTGTTGAGCTCTTGAAGGGTCTTGGTCAAGGGCCTCTCAGCTGCAGCCATGAGGTCGAGGCGGCAGTGGCTCAGGAGGTGGAGTTATGTTGGCTGTTTAAGTCTGTGTCTTCAAGCAGGATACTGATTATTAGGCCAGTACCTTGCATAGTGGCTTGCAGCTGGTGTGTGAGAAAGACAAACTGTAGCACTTTATAAATGCAGTCTACTGACGGCCAAATACTGCTCTTCGTCTTTCCTCACCCAGATTTATTCCAGAGATGGAATGTTACGGTGGTCTGTGTCTGTGTATGTGTGAATCTGTGATGAACAGTCCTCTATAGAAATGTTCTCTCTCTGTCTCTCTGAAACTTAGAGATTGTTGTTAATTACTTCATCAATTTATTATTTATAAAACCACTTAATGAGCTGTCAGACAGCCAACTGGCTCAGCACCAACTCTTTGACTCTGCTGTGTTTTCTTCTTGTCATCTTTTTTCCCCTTGCCTCCTGCAACAAGAACATGGTTTCTTGATTTCTTTCTTTCTTTCTTTCTCTTCCTCAGTTGCTCCCCGAGTCTGTATGTATCAATCAAACACTGATAAAGCAGCAGGGTGTGGGTTCAAATTCCTGGTGAACCCAGCATCTGCCCTGCCATAGTGTCCTTGAGCAAGACTGAATTCTTGTCAGCTGCAGGTGGTTGACCTTTGACCTCTGACCTCCCAAGGACAGTGGCACAAAAGCACATTTCTCCTTTGGGATTCCCACAAAATGAGTACCACAAACGTTACTCTCTCTCTCCCACACACACATACACACACACACAGTAAACACACACATTTGCTATGTGTCCTCATCTGTTTCAGGCCACACAGGAACAGGCATGTTAGCTAAAGAGATGATTCAGATAGGATCAGGTTTTGAATTCTCTCACTGTCTCAGTGGGCATTCCCAACTTGGACTTCAATATCTGTAATGTCAAAAACTACAGGACAGCTATATATATATATATGTATATACAAATCCACTTTCTTACAACAATCTGTCTGAATACATGCTACATGGTGTTTATTGAACAGGGCTAGACATAGAAATGTAAAAATGAGACATTGCGTTTTAGCAGCAGCTAGCGTTGGAGCTAGTTGTTGTTAGGTGCAATGACTGCATTTGGTTTTGATTTAAGTTTTAAAGAGCATAGACAGTAAGGGTCCTCAAAAGTATACAGAGCTGTTTGTGCACCTTTCTTCTTTTTATAACTATCTTTGTTCATAACCAGGCCTCAGTGTGTGTGTGTGATTTATTTCTGTGATTTCTCTGCCTCTGCCCATTCAGCCTGTCAGGACTATGTGTTGGTCGAGGCGGTTCTCTCACTAACGATTGCTGGCAGTCGGCATCATGTGGCAGTAATTAAATCAAAGGAAATTGGTGAAAAAGAGGGGGGGGGGGTCTGTGCAGTGACTTTGCCAGAAAAAAAAGGTCCTGGTGGTTGAAAGGAAAATGGGAGGCTAATAAAACGAGTGTGGAAGAGACTCGTAAAGAGGCGTCACCTGTGGAGAAATGTTTTTGTTCTCCGGCATGAAAACCTGCACGCAATCACACACACACACACACACACACACACACACACACACACGCGCGCACGCACGCGCACACACACACACACACAGACACACACGATGGTTCTCACGTGTGCTGGCAGACGTGCACAAACCGCCTTGTTTTCACTTGCACAGATGGGGAAAGCCTTCACACACATGCACACACACATAGAGGTGGGACTCTGCTTACACACATTTAGACACAATAGATTTGGAAGAAAGGTTTTTTATTCAAATCAACAGGAGCAGATACTATAATAATAATAATAATAATAATAATAATAACTATTATTATTATTATTATAGCATTAGCAATTTCAGAAAAATAAGTTGAAAATTAGAAATGTAAAAACAAATGTTGTCACTATCTATATAAATAATTTGGAAATGTTTATGAAAGATATTGTCGATGATGATAAAAAAATCAGTTTTTATACGATTCATGGTAATGAGAATACACTGGTGCACGTGTGTGCGTGCAGTGTGTGTGTGCCCTGAGTGCTCTGAAAAGCCACAGTGGGATTCGTTATTTCCTCACACACACACTCAGCCCAGACCTCTGGCTATTTCCTGTGTCAGAGGGGACATTATAAATCCACATTATGTTCACTATGAGCCTCCATATTCTTCCATCACTGAAATCATTCTGTGTGTGTGTGTGTGTGTGTTTGTGTGTGTGTGTGTGTGAGATGAGAAGAGCCTACTCAATTTCCCAGGAAAAGAGATGTGAAAGGCCTCGATATTATATTAGTTGAGCTTATTGTCGGCTGTTTCCCGACTGTTAGGTTGGAAAAGATATCAAGCCAATTGTAGCTCTGTAGGCGGGACTAAAGGGGAGCTCCACCTATTTTACTCTTGAAAGCCTCTTAACAGGTGTCGGGGATTAACTTAATAACTGTTAA
>JAVQJD010038711.1:0-18384 GCA_036023655.1 Nannoperca australis | reverse complement strand
AAGTGGTTTAGTTTAGTGTTTTGTTTTCAGTTTATCTAGAGTTTTAGCTGCCACGTCAGCTCTTTTCTTTTAGGAGTTGAGTGTCCTCCTGTTTCTTTGTTTGTTACCTTGAGCCTTTTTGCTACCTCTTAATAAAGAGCGCTTTTGTTGACTCGCATCTGCAACTGAGTCCTTTTTTCCAGTACCCTGTTTCCGAACCGTGACAAATACAGGATGTGTGAGAGGTGTGATAAGGCAATGCAAGCAGAAAGAGGAAGAAGCATGGGGGGGCAGGGATTGTGAAAGACAGTGTGAGGCTGTTGAAACAAATACCAGAGGATCAGAAGTAGAGAAGAACACTTACATAAAGATGTGATTTAAAATAACGTGAGGTCAGTGCGACACAAACACGGCTTGACTGAAAACAGAAGAGGAACTAAAATGTTCACATTCAACTGCCTCTAGAGATGGTGTAACAAGCTGAAACAAAGCAGACTGTAAACTCTCTTCAGCTGTCAGTTCAAATCTCTTTTCGCGTGTGTGTGTGTGTGTGTGTGTAAAATTTAAAAAAAAAACACTACCTACCATGTTCAGTGGATCCCAAGTTAATGAGCAGCAGAGCACAAAGGGCAACCCAGAGTTTGGTCTCCATCATCTCTGTCACCAGGCTGAACAGTAAGAAAATGAGCAAAACAAATGTCGTTCCCTATCGTCTTGATTTCAAAGGTCTCTCTCGGTCACCGTCCGATTCCAGACTTTAACGGTGTAGTTTATAAATCCCAGGCAGCTGTGCTGTAGGAATACCCACTGCAGACAGCAGCTCTGCCAGTGTGTGCGTGGCTGGACGGACTGAAGGAGGAGTGTGTGAGTCCCGACTGCTCGCTCTCTCTCTCTTCCTCTCTTTCTCCAGAATCAGTGCCACGTGTTGTCTGTTCAAAATAGTCAGTGGCTCTGAACAACAGGAAACATGCAACTGCCTGCAACAGTGTACTTGATTAATTACAGTGCATCAACAAAAACTACAGCCACCGAAAGTTGGAGCAACATTTCAAAAATAGAGCAAATGTACCAAATTTCACAAGGTGTTCCTGTTATTTTGTCCACTTTCTACCCAGTGACTTTGTTGTGACTGTAGCCTGAAGAGCTTAGCATAGTTAGTCTATTTTATGTATTTATTTGGTTATTCACTTATTGCAATATAACAAGTTCTCAAAACGTTGGGGGTTTATTAGCCTCTTACATATATATAATATATCTATTAATAATATATAATGAAATCTGTATTAAATGAGGGCCGGCAATTACTTCTGAAAATGATTTTAAAAAATTACAATAATTATTTTTCATAATTTTTGCTAATCATTATGTTGTGTACCTATGTATGTAAAGAAATAAATCAGTAAATATAAACAAATACATCCGGGACAACCAGGACTCTTTGTCACACTCATTTTAGTGATCAATAATCAAGAAAGTAAACCTATTATTACAAGTACTTGACTTGATCCGGAAGCTTAAACTGTATCATCCCCGCTTTTTTTACTTTCTTTTTTTTTTTTTTGCATGACTGGCGCTTTCTACAGGGTGTTTTACTGTAGTGTGATGTCTTCACTGGATCACGTGGGGGCGCGGTTGCTCTATAGCTGATTCTAGTTTTGTGGGAAAGCACACGCGTGAAAGAGTGTCAAAACTATATTGCAGTACTTCTCTACAGGACGTCATTGCGACGAGATCACACTCTTAGACTGCGAACAGCTTTTCAACATCCCGCAGTGATTTCATGTGATACTGATGCTTAAACCTAAAATGAATCTTTATTAGAACTGATCTATCTTCGGAAGCTAAGGGACTTCTTCGTGTTTTTCACATTACCTGGTGGTTGATATGAATAAAATATATAAAAAATAATATTTTGTTAGGCTATGAGGCTGTTTTGTAGGTTGAAAGCAGAATACATTGTGCGTGGCACCAGGGTTAGGGATTTCCCCAGTTCTCTGCTAATTCATTGATATACAGTATTTGTTATATATTATTGGGCTCATACAGCAGCATTGTTTTAATTGCACATTTGATATTTACATATTGTGTTTTCCCCCTTGCGACTTTCCAGTATGTGTAGGAGAGCGCTGTGTGCCAAACACAATCTAAGGCCGTTGTAGAAATCTATAAAACATACAACGATCATTTGTGTTGCTGTGCATAAGAGAACTAAAAAGTGTGACGAATGGTCAGATGTGTGGTTTGGAAGGCTCTGGTTTTATTTGTAGACATTTCTCGTCTTGCATGTCAGTAATATATTTCCCCCTGTATTTGTGAAGGTTTATCTGGACTTTTGAATAAGAGTTATAATTCTCCAAATCGCTTTGTCTTGGTTTTGTGGGTGTGTAGTTTTGTTTTTAATTCCGTGATGCCGATGGAGTAATCAATACTTCTTGGCTGCCTTTTTATTAGTTTGAATGTAACGTCAATTTTAAACCCTTCTGACATTGTGATCGTCGAGTGATGTTTTTGTCGAGAGAATTATTTCCAGAAGGAGCTGTAGTTGCAGTGTATGGGAAAACGTGTGAATATACACATGTATTCTCCATTTATTAACTGTATATTTGAAAAATAGAATGAAAAGATAGGCAATCTGTGGCGATGTGTAATTACTAATGAAATTAAAAAATATATGCATGCATCATAATAAAAAAAGAAGTTATTAATCAGGTATGTGTTTCTTCCACAAGGTAGCGGTACCTATAACTTGCCTATATTGTGTCTCTAGCATGTTTTAAATGATCCTCGTTAGTTTCAGCTAAGACGCCTGTGCAGGGTTTATAGGGTACGTGACCAACCAACTATATGTAATTCCTGAAAGGTTCATTTTCGATAGATTCACAAGTGACAACATGTGAGACGCTACGTAAATAGGCTTCACTTCACCCCCCTAGCACCTGCTGCATCGTCATATGTGAAGATATTTTTATTGGGTAGAGTTGGAAATGCCGCATTCAGATGTTATTGACATATGAGTGTCGAAGTGCATTTGGTCGCAAACATTTACAAAACGAAACTGAAACACAAGATAAAACTTGTTGAATTTAAACAATTTAACGACAAACATAATAGAAATAACATTTACTTAGACTAACATTCTGCTAATTTTTCAGCTTATGTATATTCTCTACCTTTAATATTTTGGGAACTTTAGAAATGGCAGCTTTGTTAACCGTGTTATTGGGGGGCTCTTGACCAGTTACGCTGTGATTACGGCATTTCCCACAGTGCATGAACGTAGCAAAAAGCTCTGGGTGACGGAGCAGAGGAAGAAAAGCGGCAGGGAGCTGCCTGCATCGTTTCATACCGTCGTAGGACAGAAAGGTGTGAAAATATTGGTCCTCTAGACAGTCTACAGATAATATACGGAGACGGCATTGTTTTGATAATGCTATCGCACTCTGAAAATGCTATTATATTTGTCTCGCTTGGTTGCATTTGGCACTAGGGTAACGTCAAGTTACATGCATTGCTACGTTAGCTAGTTTGGCGATAGCATAGTGGCGCTAGCCGTTGCTATAGTATTTTGCTATAGTGAACGTTAGCGTCAGCTAGCCTTCTCTTAAGTTAAGTGAGCTAACGTTAGCTTCCCGGTTAGCTTCTTATGTATGTCTACATATTTGATGTTGTCTAGCTAACTTTAACATTCCGATTTCTACTGTGGAAATATTTTGGAAATGGTACTGTCTATTAAAGGAAGTTTCACGGTGGCTGTCAGCTCCTGAACGTGTTGCTCCTCTTTGATCATTTGACAGCTCCGTGTCAGCGGAGATATGGAGACGCTGGGGAGGATAGTAGCCACACCGGACGCCCTGGACTTCACGGTGGAAAACGTAGAGAAGGTGAGTTTTGTGACTATTCAGTCCTTGTCAACAACCCATCAGTTTATACAGCATCGGGGGGTTGTGGACTAAAGATAAAAGATGTTTGAGAGGGATAGCAGAAGAGCTTTATCTGCCTTGTAGCCCCATAATATATCAGAATCAGATCAGAATCAGAATCAGAAATACTTTATTAATCCCAGAAGGGAAATTGCTTTTATATTTTTGTTGCTTTTATTAATATAGCCCTTCTTCTTCCAGTACTTACTCTGGAGCGATATTGTTGCTCCTGTTTGCATACAGGAGTGAAGCCCCTGGAACATCTGTCCTTAGGTTTTTAAATTAGTCTTGACTGAATGGCTAATTTTCAGAAAGAATGATTAGATTATAGCAAAATACGAGGTTTTAACCCGCCAATTATGTACCTTTTCTTTCACTGTGAAATGCTTGTCTGGGTCTTGTTTTTCTCTGTTGGATTGTGTGTGTGTGCATGTGCGCGCGCATGCTTGGCAGTGTTGACTGTGGCTGCCAGGTTGCTGTGATGAATCTCCTTGCTGGGTGGTCACTGACTCAGAGGCAAGGGGATGGGGTGGGGAGGATGGAGAGAGAGAGAGAGAGAGAGAGAGAAAAAGGTGCTCCTGTGGAAGAGCAGAATCAACGTGATGGAATGGGGGATGAGGGGAGGGAGGGACAGGGTCGATGTCTGTGACAGTGCCGGTAAAGAAAGAGGAGGAGGTGAGAGGAGGTTGGCGATGCGACAGAAATGATTAGAGGCAGGTTTGAGGGAGAAAAGCACATTCCTGTGAGGGAAATGGCGTGGCTTGATTCTGTGGTTTCTGGTGTAATTAAGGAGGAAGAAGAATGACAAACAATGAGCAAGGTCCTGTCTCCTTGTGGATCATCTCCTTATTCATTTGTTCATATTTCCATGTCTACAGGTGAAGGAAGTGGTGTTCTATAATAATTTAGGGAAGCCAAATGCATGAAGAAAATGCAAAACAATTCTTCTCATTGGTCACACTAACTACAGTCGGAGAAAACACTAGTACATATTGTAAGCATACTTAACATACACACGTAAGTGTATAATTAGTTTAAATGTGAGGGTCATAAGTAATCTTGCTATGATATGATAGGGTATATTTGTTAGTGAAAGTAACTTATACCCAACCTTATATATTGGCATGGAAGTTTTCATTAGATCCAGCTATTTGTCATTGGGGTTTCTGGTATTTCTCGTCTACAGTTGAAGTGAAACCTCGATTGCGTCATAACCATTCAGTGATTCAGTTGATGATCTGAAAAAGAGATGCTTGAAATTGGTTAAATGTCAGTATAGTGATGATAAACAATTATACACTGAAATGTGTTTCAGCTGTGATGTCATTGCAGTGTATGTTTATACACTGAACTCTGACTTTCAAACCGTTCTGCTTGTCCTTTTTTGACCAAATTTCTTTCTCTTTTCCCTGTGGGTTTGTACAGTTTAAGGTGCATTTTTCATCTTCTCAGAGTGGTACAACACCATCAGTAATCTCATTAACTGACAAACAACATCTGAAGTATAATTTCCCATTAAGGCTAGGAGCACTTTTGTAATAACACCACACTTGAATTTCAAAACTGATAGACTGAGCTATATTTAGAAAGTGTATTTAGTCTATTTGGGTGAGCTTATATTTTCTTTCTATATTTTTATTCTTTCTAGATAATTTGGCTATATTGACATATTTGTAGTTAATTATTTATGGAATCTGCACGATGCTGTTCATTCACTGGAATAAGAGGGAGATGATGTGTTTCTTTCAAAGCTGTGAGTGCACCTTAAAGCTTTATATTAGTATCTGGGCCAGACCACCAGCTTAATGCCTTTAGAAAAATCTGAGATGTAGCTTTTACTGGTCATTTTATTATCCTCTCAAACAGTCACAACACTAGGTAACTCTGAATACACACACCACCAGCAGACACGTCGTAGTGTTCATTAATAGAAGGTCAAATCGCACTTCCCATAAGATGATGAGAGCAAAACCAGCTGCTGAAAGAGTGAAATAAAAAGGACCAGCAGTGCAGAATTGTCACTGTTGTACAGTGGGACGGTGGAGTGTATACATGTGTGTATAGATGGTGGTGGAGATGATGGTTCCTGGCTCAGCATTTGTATGTGTCCAGTAGAATGCTCTTTGTTCAATCTTGGGTCTGTGAAACAAAGTACCACATTGTCAGTATGTATGTGTGTGTAATCAATGGGTAGATATATACAGCCTTACGTTTCCGCTCGCTATAATTAGCCTTGTCTGGAATCACTGTCCACTAAGCAAGAGCATTTTAGAGGAATTTCAGACCTCTCTTTTTGCTGTGAAACTGTGTGCTGTTCAGATTTAGTCATTTAGCATTTCTCCTCCGGGACAAACAACTACTGTAACACCAGAAAGAAGCACAGCACAGTACTGGGTCAGCGTGGCTGTCGAGGTCCATTCAGTAGTGTGTAGCTCCCAGGCTCTCGACTTGTGATGCACCTCTGCCTTTTGGAAGCTGTGTTCAAGTAAGCTAGCTAATGTATTACAGAACACAACAGGGGAATTTGACACTGAGAAATGATGCATTGAGTAGTTTTGTGATGGGGAGAGGCTATTTCAGAAGGAAAATAGGGATTGTGATGACTATTACCACACAGTTATGAACAAAAATATATATTGACTCAAGGTGGAACGCATGTCTTGTAGGTTACATGATACACACGTCCTAGTAGTGCAATCTTTTTTAAATTAATGTTTATTTTTAGCAGGCTTAGAGACGTTATCATACTTCTATTGATTCAGTGACCGTAGGTGATCATTCTTCTTTATAATGAGGTGGAATATGAAATTCTTCATGTAACTGAGGTTTGCATGTTAAGACACTTGGTGCAAGGGTTTTATTGGCTGTTCATGTGCTGAGATTTTATCACTATTGGCAACGTGGTATTCTTAATTTCTGTCTTGGCCGTGTGCTGTCAACAACCGCCCGCGCACACCCTCACACAAACTCTTCTTCTTTGTTCCCTCATTAATCATCGTTCCTCTGCATGTTTTTGGTTCGCACAGTTATAGCACTGTGTCATGATGGGTCATTGGTGTGATGATGCCTTCTGCAGCACAGCACTAACACTGTCCTCCCATTGCTGCGATGACTTTTAAGTGCGACACTCTAGTGGACAGATGGCTTGAAAACACATTGAGCCTATGGCAGAGGGATGCCATTACCTGCTGTGTGTGAACACAGTGTGCAAAGACATGTCCAAAGCGTGTGTGTGTGTCTGTCTATGTGTAGGCACGTGCACTTCTGCCTCATAAGCATGTGGGAAAGGAGAGATGTCTATAATGTTTATTATGTTTTGTAATAGAAATCATCTTTTAGGTATAATCACCTCATTGATTTGCTTCGTATTTGTCCTTGATACTTTGCATAGTGTATTGTAGTGTAGTCTTTGTTAACGCAGCTCAGGACCTTCCCCACCCACCAGCTACAGTAAATCTGTGGTTATGTGTGAGAGCAGATGGTGAATCTGTCTGAGCCATGCATTTTCACTTGCATCCCTCTCCCTTCCTCCCCTCGTTGGAAAGCGACTGTAGAGGAAGCTAATGACCTTTGACAGTGTCTGCCAAGAGCATGCCATCCTCAGGTGAAGCCAGGTGGTTCAGGCAGGTTGCCACCATCTGTAGAGGCAATTAGTTGCTTCTGTTGCATTAGTTACTTCAGCCTCAAATAAACACTAGTGTTTCTAGGGATGCGCATGTTTTTCACTTGTTTTAAGAACCAATTAACAACAGTTAGTTAGTTGAAGTAACTGCTGCGTGTCTGGCGTGATTTCTAGGAGGAGACTGGCGGCGTTTTTTTGGGAGAAGATTAAAGCAACAAAATTAAAAGGCTGTTTTGTGTCTTGTGCTTTGATAATAGACCTAGGAAGAACAGACAAGCTCAGACACTGTGCTGTTTGGGATTGGATAAGGAGCAGTAAGCGATCACACAATGCGTGGTCTGCGGTAATGATCCACTGCTGCTTTGAACTCCGATATCACAGCCTCGTTTACAGAAAGGGCACAGTGGAGCAGACTAACAAAAAACATCCTAATGCTAATGCTTTTCTAGAATGAAGACACGATAATGATCCATAGAAAGACCATGCCAAATTGCAACACAACCACACATTGTTTTATCAGTTCTGTCATGCAGCTCTGTCTATAATAATCTGTTTATAGATGCAGTGGTTTTTCTTTAAACTGCTTTAAGAGTCTCATTAAAAGCTAAACATGGCTGAGGTATATGTTAGTGGAGTACAGAGACCTACCAGCTAAGAAAAAGTCAAAACTACACGGAGGTTGTACATACAGTACCTGCTGACCCTATAGCCGTCTCTGGCACACACATTTGTACAAATGCCACCTGACTCTGCAAACAATCAGATCATTAACACCCAGCCAGCCGTGTTCAGCGTCTTCGTACTGTAAACCGAGACAGATAATTGCGTTGCAGCTTCGCAGATGGGGAGAGAGCACCACCTGAGATTCTCTGCTTCTAGTAGGCATCGATGCTGTACTGATGTTCCTCTCTACAGCTGCAATTGCATCATCATACTCTGTGACCCTAGGTGGTTTCTTTACAGAATTATTCATCCTCCCTTGTATTGCACCCTAAACGTATCTAATGCAGGAATTGAGAGAAATTTAGATTTTAGAAGAAGACTGAGATGAGGAAAGAGAGCTGAGGGATGGAATGAAACTGAATGGACACTATGGGCTGGAGGGAGGCAAATAGAGAGTGAAAGAAATGATAAGGAAGAAATAGGAGAGAATGACTGCTGGTAGTGGAATTGATGTTAGCAGGCTTCAGGGGTAAAGACAAGCATCAGATGCTGGCTGAATAGATTTTTTTCCCCCTGCGTTGCTTGTTAGACACTTAGTGCTGGCTGCCAGCGGTTTTAGTTCAGTGAGCATGTACATGTGCGTGTGTTTGTGTGAGACAGAGAGGGAGAAAAAAAACTGGATTTTTGCGTAGGGGAGTAGGGTGCCTAAACCTCTCTTCTGGCACTGCCAGCATTATAGGTGTCTGTTTAATTAATGCTCCCCTTTCCCTTCTTTTATTTCCCTCCCTCACTCTCATCCTTTATCTCCTTTCTCTCTGGCTTGCTCCTTTTTGTTCTCTCTGCACTCAAGTACTCAAATTACTCAGAGCTGTACTTCAGAGAGTGCTGTTTTCAGGTCATTGCTTTCTCTGTTGTTCAGGTTTTTGAGGTAAACTGTCTACTGTGTGTCTGTGTGCTTGCCTGTTTGCGAGAGAGAAAAGATGCTCTTTTCTCAAGGTACCCCGGCCAGCTCTTTCCACTAGACAAGAGCTCGAAGGACTGTGTTTGTCTTCTCTCAGCTGGTCTGTCATCTCTGACACCCACTACACTATTGGGAATGTGTGGAGTGTAGTTGCAGACATTTCTCAAATGGACTTTGCTAGTACAAAGTTATTCAACCATCCACAGATTGTATGGATTGTTTTGACACCCCCCCCTCTTGTTATTCTTCTCTTTCTTCTTTATTTCTAGGCCCTCCACCAGTTGTACTATGATCCCAATATAGAAAACAAGAATCTGGCCCAGAAATGGCTAATGCAGGCTCAGGTCTCGCCTCAGGCCTGGCAGTTCTGCTGGGCTCTACTGAGCCCAGATAAGGTACAGTGTAAATTCAAATGGACACACACATGCACACACACACATAAAAAGCATTTTGCATCATTTCTATCCATCTTATCATCCCTCACAGGTGCCAGAGATCCAGTACTTTGGCGCTAGCGCACTTCACACCAAGATTTCTCGCTACTGGTCTGACATCCCCACAGACCAGTATGAGTCTCTAAAGACCCAGCTGTTCTCCCAAATTGCCTGTTTCTCCTCTGGCTCCAAGATGGTGCTCACACGGTTATGTGTCGCCCTGGCCTCTCTGGCGCTCAACACAATGCCTGAGGCCTGGCCTGGCGCAGTGGCAGAGATGGTGCGGGTGTTCCAGGAGGAGGGGGGCGGGGTGGATGGGCGGGCGCGCTGCCTGGCATTGCTGGAGCTGCTCACTGTCCTGCCTGAGGAGTTCCAGACCAGCCGCCTGCCACAGTACCGAAAGGGACAGGTATGTCTGCAGGTTCCACTTTCTCCCACCTATGCAGGTGGTGATGGCCATCTGTCCAATTTTCACAGGTTTTCTTTGGATGAATTTGTTCATCAGGATGTATCGGACCTCAATATTTGTTTGAGAAATGTGTCTCCAGCACAGAGTATTTAAAATTGTCAAGTACCTAACCTTGCAGTGAATTCTTTGGCAAATTCGTGTTTACTTATTCTTTAATCAGATATTTAAACCATAATTGTACTCATATTAGACTATTTTCTAATGGCTCGGTAATTGTACAGCTCCTTGTGTTAAAATAATTTACCTGAGATATTTGAGAAGTTCAGCTTTTTTTGTTAAATGAGCCAAAACAATTTGTGTAGAATTTTTTTTTCAAAAAGTAAGCTATCAAGAAAGAATCATATTGGTGTCAGCGTCATCAAACAGGTATCTTAATAACACCAGTATAGACGGACTTAAAATGAGCCTACTCATTAAGCAGGGAAACATACACACATGAGCAATACACTGAGTTTGACCCTCATTATTGTCCTCCCTCTAGGTTCGAGGTGCCTTGGGCCGGGAGTGGGGGTCAGTGTGTCCCTTACTGCAGCAACTGCTGCGAAGGACGGACAGCCCTGGGGCGGTAAAAGCTCGCGTGCTGCGCTGCCTGTCATCATGGGTGCTGTTAGATGTTCCCCTCAGCGAAAGCGAAGGCCTGGTGCACGACTGCTTCAGTGCCCTTCCTGATCCAGAGCTCTTCGACACGGCGGTAGAGGCAATAGTCAACGCCATCTCACAGCCGGACTCCCAAAGGTGTGTACAAATGTGCGCTCACAATGGCAAGTCAACCCCCAAAAGGGGCAAAAAAGAAAGAACAATAGTACTGTATTGCATTAAAGCTTGTCATGGTTTTGACTGGAGAAATTACACTGGAGCAAAAATGGAGGTAGAAGGGGGAAAAGTGAGAGGCAGAATAGAGAGGGAAAAAAAGAAAGAAAGAAAGATCCATTAGCCAAGGGCAGGAAACAGACAGGGTGGGCACTGGAAGGGCATCGGGGAGGAGGGATGGAGGAAGGGATTGATACAGGGCAAGTTGACAACAAGGGGGAGGAGAGCAGCATTTCTCGGTTGGCTGGCGTTGCTATAGTTACAGAGCTGGGTAGAGATGTCATCATGCCCCGGTTGATTCAGAGATGGCAGGCACCCATTACCCCTCCCCTTGAGAGAGTGAGAGGGGGAGAGAGAGGGAAGGGGGTGGGGGGGAGGGCGTGGGTGACGGGACGATGCAAAGAGAAGAAAGGGTGCTAGGAAAAGGAGGAGGGCAGGGAAAGGTGTGAAAGTGTGCAAGAATTAAAGACTTCATCCTCCATACCTATGTACTGCTTGTCAGACAAGAGAGTCGGATCTGTGAAGTTGCTGCTGACTCGTCAGTTAATTAAACCGAGCAGATGGTGGGAAGACGAGTAATGGCAGTGGAGTTACAGGTAGAACAGCCTCAGCAAGTGGTGAGAAATGGCATTTCTCTCACTAACACAACATTTTTAAAAACACAATTTTCTTTCCCTCTTTCTCTTGTTTTGTGTCACTTAATACTGATCATCCTGCATGTTTGCCAGTGTGTGTCAAGTCCTCCCAAAAGTCTTGACTCTCTCATTAGTAGTGTCCCTCGAGACACGTTTGGCCTCTGTGTTTGTCAGATCATTGTGTTTATTTATGGATTTACCATTATTGTGTTCGTTGTGTCTGTCTCTATGAGAGAGGAGGCAAATGAAATGAACCTATTAGAAAGCCTCCACCCCCTATATGTATCCATAACCCACTTTTTCTCCCATCTGTAGATTCTACTGTCTTTGTTTATTCTATTTATTTTATTTTTTCTCCCACTCTGCCTCTGTTTCTTTGTGCTCTTCTTTTCCCCTTTCTCTTCTCTCACCACCAGGACTAAGCCCTCCTCCCTGTCTCTTGTTCTCTCCCTCTGTTAAAACACATTACAGTCAACTCATTTGGGGGGATGCTATTGGTCCAGCTGCATCCTGTTGCCAGGCAACCTATTTCCCCTGTCTCGAAGTGTTGCAGTAATTGCAGAGGGGATCAGAGGTGGGTGGGTTGGGGGGATGGGGTTTGGTGGTGGAGGGAGAGAATAAAGGAGGAGTCAGGAAGAAGGCAGAAAGTGTATAATAACAGCAGGGCAGGGAGCAAAAGAGGAGAGTACTGGAAGCTATGAGTTAGTGGAGAGGAGAGCAGACAGCAGCAGACAGTCTCCAAGGAATCTCCTGAATGTCATGTCAGGAAACACACATACAAATCCATTCTGCCTTTTTAATCGTATCACATACACACCAAGTCCTCTTTTCCTTAGCTAAGAGTGCATGACCTGCATTTGCAAAGCACCTTGTAAAAAATGAATGATCTTCTGAGTGCATGAGTGCAGACTGCCACACGCACACACACACACACACACACAGACACACAGTCACTCACTCACTCAGAGTAAATTGCAGTCTGTCCCTGCGCTTCTCTCACAGAGTTACTCAGGCAGCCGAACACAGAGGATGTAGGCAAATACACACACAGGTAAAGGCTTGATAGATGGAGGCCAGATTCATACTCATCTCATCTCTGCAAGGTGGAGCTCTCTCTATAAATGGCTGGATCAGTGTGGGCTGCTGAGTAGGGGACTAGGCTTCATAACGCAGGAACATAGATCCAGCTCTTTGGCTTTTAAGGGGCCTGAGGGAAATTACAATAATAAATGCTTCCAGGACTGCAGCAGGAGATGCATTTAACCTGCAGATCAGATGATGCATATCAGCGGTAATGTTAGTACTGTTCTATATTACATGAATGCTGAAACAATTAGTTATTTAATTATTCCATGGACAGAAAATTAATTAACAACTGTTTCATTAATATACTAATTGTTGAAGTCATTTATTAAGCAAAAATTCCAGATATTCTCTGTTTCTAGCTTCTCAGTGCGAGGATTTGCAGGTTTTCTGTGGAACTGTAAATTGAATAGCCTTTGGGGTATGATTGTTGGTTGGACAAAATAAGCAATTTGAAGATGTCACTTTGGTTTCTAAGAACTTTCACAATTTTTCCTGTATTTTACGGATTAAACAATTAGTTCATTAGTTGACAATTGGGCTGAAACTAACAACTATTTTGATTATCGATAAATCTGTTGATTATTTCTACGATTAATCGATGAATAGGATAAAAATACGCAAAAAATGTTTTCCCGTAATTTATTCATAAAACAGTGTTCTTCCAAATTGACACCGTCAACACAACACACAAAAACAACAACTTACATGTGCAAAATATATTTCAAAGCTTGTGTTGCACGAAAAATAGGTATTTTTTAGGTTGCATAAATAAAAACTGTATTCTTCCAAACTGACACTAATAGCCAACCAACCTAAATGTAGGCTAAACAAATGTTATTATTGCGTAAAACTGATTTTAGGTTGCTTGAATGGACCTGAGCTGTTATAAATAATAATAAATTATGAAAATAAAATTGTCACAGGCTTTGCTTCATCAAATAGGCCTAACTTTAACAGCAAGGCATTGACTAAGGTAGATTGTTTCTACAGTGACACTTTCTTTCTCTCTCTCTCTGTCTCACACACACATACAAACTCTATCTTTTCCTCTTTCTACAGGAACTTTGCTTGAATGGACCTGGACTGTTATACATAATAATAAACAATAATGCATTTTTAAAAAAGTAAATCACAAATTAACTGTTAACATGCAGTGCTAAATCAAATAGCTTTAACAACAGAGTGTGGACATTGAAGGTAGTTTGTTTCTGCAGTGACACTTTCCCACAATCGATGCAGAAATGTTAGCATGCCTACATGCTCCTGGCTAAGACTAACTTTCTTCTTTGAAGCTATGTTGCCTGCTGCAAAAAACAGGTGCATAAGTAGGACTTTGCTAGCCTGGCCATGGTAGGATATCTATCTATAATGTACTTTTTCTCCAAAGTATGCAAAGACTTCATTCCGTACTTGGCTGTTGAGATCATCATTTTTTTCTCTATTCTCTTCTTCACTGCTGGTTTCAGAATTGAGGAGTGAGTCAAGTGAAGAGACAGGAGCTGTAGGTTCAGCAGCTGTTATATTGGTACAGGTGGCGCTTGTTTTGTCAGTTCTGCCAGTCTTCTGCTCTTCCATCTTCCTTCTCACTCCGCGTGCCAGTGTTTTCACTTTGGTTTGCAAAGTCAGGACTTTGTCAGGTGTTACACACTTTAGTTGTTAAAACTTGGATCCAGGGCTGTGGAGAGGATCACTATTTGGTGCCATGTCTGAGATAGAAGTCTCCCTCTTCCATCGCTGTTGCAGCAGTGAATTGGAAAGCCCACACCGGGGCTGACTTGAAGGCAGCAATCTGGGTGGACTTCAATAGCCCCTTCACTTTCAAGTGGAGATACCGCTGAGATTGTAATATATTTCTCTCCACTCATGAAGACAGTGGCACATTCAAAAGTCTTTAGGGCTGTGGAAACTCTTCCAGCAGGCTCCACTTGTCTGGTTTCAAATCCAGGTACCTTTTGCTCTTCTGTGTGACAGAGGAGTCAGACAACGTTGCTGTTATAGGCCATCTTTTCTCTAGCAGTCGGCTGATCATGTGGAATGTGCTGTTCCACCTTGTGGTTATGTCCTGAACAGCCCTGTGCTCAGGTGTGCCCATTTGTTGCTGTTTCTCTCCAAGCTTGTTGCAGGGTAGCTCGCAAAAAAAAAAAAGCCTAATAGGTTTTTCAATGAGTGGGTACTTCAGTGCAGAATTGATTATAAGTTGGACCACCAACACCAAGAGGACCGCCCATGCTCTTCCTCAAGTAGGTTTTGTACATTGGCACCATTGTCATGCACAATGGCAATGATGTTACTTGGAGGAATTTCAATTTTGGCTGCTACCTGCCCTCCAACCACTCTGCGATGTTGGATGCTGTATGTCCCAATCTTCTTTGATGTAATGCCAAGGTAGGCTTCATTGACTACACTAGTCCATATATCATTGGTGAGAGCAATTTTGCTGTTGTTGACTTTTATTGCAGTCTTCACTTTCTGGAATGTCTCTTGATATTTCCTTTCCATCAGCTTAGTAAAATGGGTCCTTGAGGAAAGAGTGTATCCAGGGTTGAGAGTGATCATTGCTCTGAATCCATCACCTTCAACCATTGATAGTGGCCTCATGTCGGTGACAAACATGTTGAGTATACCATCTTTTAAAATAGCTGCTTGGTGTGTTGTGCATGGCACTTTACTCCCCATCAAGTAGCCAATCATAGTGAGTTGTTTTTTCTGAAATGAAAAAGACAGAAAAAGCATGCATAGTAGCACATTTGACATGAAACTCGATACATGCCTTGTTGATTTAGACAAAAACATATGTTTAGATATGCTGCAGTGCAAACAATGCAATTTGTCCTTACGTGTCCTGTCTCACTCCGACCCAATTTCGGCATATTATCACTTTAAAATAGCTTAACCTCTCCACCTCTGGTTAATCATTAAATTGCCATAAATGTAATAAGTGATTGTCTCTGTACGGGTTGTGCTTGCTAGACAAACATTAGCCATACCATCTCTGCTCTGCTCAGTCAAACACACACAGGTTAGCCAGTTAACTGTCGTTAAATACACTTGTCATGCAATATTGAGAAAACTACGGCTATTAGATAAACGAGAAGCCTGCTGTGAGATGCAAAACGCAGTACATGGCATGCAATGGGTCGTTTAATTAAGATTTTGTAGTAAGTTACCCTGCTGTTCAGCCCCCTTCGTCCATTACGGCTCCATTACGGTTTATGTTTGAGGTGTTCTCGCATTACTGTGGTGCTCCCGTGCCATGAAAGTTTGTTTTTACACAGTTTGCAGGTAACACACTTTTAATTGTTTTTTAAAATAAAGTGCTCCCACGCTGTTCACGGTTTTAGTGGAACAGTTTTGTTCATGCTTTTTTCCGTCTCCGCCATTTTGCGATGTAGCCAGCTTCGCAACACAGCGTGTAACAACATAGACCCAACAAAGTGAAGAGGTTATTTGTTGCCAACTTTTTTTGTAATCAGATTTTATTGATTTTTTGTTGCAGCCCTAGTTGACAGATAAATTGTTAATGGAAACTATTGTCAAGGTAGTTGCAGCCCTAGATTTGATCCTAGGTGGTCTTTTAGGTTGATTCTCTTTATATTTAGTTTCTTTTTTCAAATTTTGGTGAAGTCATACAACCTTGCTGTGTCATTGATGAATATTCATCGACCTGGACCCGCTGGCTCATTGACGTTCATGAAAGATGAAGCACAGCCTGCATACCACAAAACCCCTCCCGGGACTGACACACATGTAATGTGGTTTACATTTATAGCAGTCACACATGCACATGATGTCCTCGGTGACATTCAGACTCACACACATGCACGCCCTTCATCTCCAAATGTCACCCCTTCATTGCTGCCATTAAGGTTGACAGGAGGATGTCGTCACATGACCTGTGTTGAGGAGTGCGTTTAAGTGTGAGTTCCCCGTGTGTGTGTGTGTGTGTGTGTGTGTCAGCACAAGTGTGTGTGTTTTAGCCAGAGTGAGGGAATTATAGATGGCTGAGACAGCAGGAAGAAGACAGAATAATAACTGACAGCAGCGCAGCTCTGAGCAGGAGCTTTGAATAGATTTCCTGGTTTCCTGGTAGATGTGTGGGTTTTTTAGGGTGGGTGTGCTGGATTAGAGGTTGGATTGACTTGAACTGAGATTTGATTTGAAATAAACACTTGTCTTGAGAAGGAGCAATAAATACATCAACCTAGCTGTAAGCGCTGTGAGTCAGTTTTATATTCACCAGTGAAGGCTGCCTGGCTGTACATGCTATGTTCTTCTCACTTGTACAGCACTGTGTTGGTTTTTAACTTGTGTTTCCTTTGAATGAACTGGACTCTTAACTGGTGTTTCATTGTCTGTGTTTGTGGGTCCGTGTGTTGTAGATATGTGAACACTTTGCTGAAGCTGGTTCCTCAAGTGCTGGCCCTCCAGGAGCAGCTCAGAGAGGCTGTTCAGAATGGAGACATGGAGACCTGCCACGGTATCTGCCGTATCATCGTTACATTGGGAGAAAACCACTCCAGGTGTGTGTGGATTTTATAGTACTTATCTTAGCCAAAATTATTTCCATACACACTCAGTAATTATTCAGCCTTGGGATGAAATTAAAACATTCTTTTTTTTATAATGAAAACAACACACATAAAATGTTTTAGCCAATCCAATAACAAAATACAATAAAAACTATTTTTTAAACTAATCTCAACAAAATAGCCTGCTATGTAAGAGAAATAGGTTTCTTAAGAGAAGGTTGCTGGATTACCTGTGTAACAAATCACATCTTTTCTCTGTTTCTCTCCCCTCCACCCGCCTCTCTCTCTAGGACTCTGTTGGAGCAGGTGGATCACTGGCAGAGCTTCCTGGCTTTGGTCAACATGATCATGTTTTGTACAGGCATCCCTGGCCACTACCCGGTCAATGAGACCACCAGCTCGCTCACACTCACCTTCTGGTACACGTTACAAGTAAGTAATGTTAAAATGCCATCCTATCCGATACTGTAAAGTGATGTTGTGGTAGTTTGACAAATAAAAGGGTATTGTATATTTTCCAACTGGCATGTTTTTCCTCGTCTTTTCTAGGCACATAAAAAGCAGTCTAAATAAGCTTTAATCGTTGTAGTCTGGCAAGGCTCGATAGGCACTTGCTTGAGTCATCTTTAGATAGACTGTATAAAAACATGAACTCTACCTGCACATTGTAATTGAATGAATGTGCAACTCGCTGGGGTCTCATTGGGCTTTGCAAATAATAAAATATAACCGCTTGTCTGAAAACAGACTTTTTGCTTTTTGTCATCTACCTTATTCAACATAGTGGATTTTTTGGGTTTGTACAAGCAGGCAATTCATAGTTTCATATTAGACTATTGATAGTGGAGTTGTTCTCTCAGTGATAAATGAATGACAAATAGTGTAAAATGCGAAATTTACTTGGGTTAATAAGCTATGTGAGCCGTAACAGATGCTTTTTTGGTCTGTAATGTGCATACATAATTTTATGTTCCATACCCAAGATTAATTTATTTTCTCCTTACTCTATCCTCAGGATGAAATAATGTCATTCGAGTCAGATAAGCAGGCAGTGTATCTGCAGGTCTACAGGCCAGTGTATTTCCAGCTGGTGGATGTTCTGCTTCACAAAGCTCAGTTCCCCTCTGACCAGGAGTACGCATCCTGGTCCTCTGATGAGAAAGAGCAATTCAGGATCTACAGGTGTGTGTGTGTGTGTGTGTGTGTGTGTGTGTGTGTGTGTGTGTGTGTGTGTGTGTGTGTGTGTGTGTGTGTGTGTGTGTGTGTGTGTGTGTGT
>JAVQJD010038707.1:0-52503 GCA_036023655.1 Nannoperca australis | reverse complement strand
GCAGGCAGGCAGGCAGGCAGACAGACAGGCAGGCAGGCAGAAAGACAGACAGGCAGGCAGGCAGACAGGCAGGCAGACAGACAGGCAGGCAGGCAGACAGGCAGGCAGAAAGGCAGGCAGGCAGACAGGCAGGCAGAAAGACAGGCAGGCAGGCAGGCCTTATTTAAACAAGCCTGGAATGCCTGGATGTAAGAGAGGAGAAGAAGAAGGGGAAGGAACCTCTCTGCCATTAACATGAGCAGTGCCAATAAATACCAGCACTTTTTTAAATTACCTGCACTGGCGGACTTCATGTGCTACTGACTCTGAAATGTATTATGAGCCCCCCCCCTCCATTATATATTCACCAGGTAGACTGGGAAGAGAAGGCTGCTGCGGTGATAAGAGCTAAAACCACTGTATGTGTTTAAGGTGTCATGCAGGTACGGGATCCTGGAAGTGCAGTCAAACCCTTCAAAACATTTCCTTTTTTCCCTTTATGAAGCCTTAAGGTCATAAAAATCCTCTTATTTCACTCTGTGTGATAGTTTCATATATATTCTGTATTTGCTTGTTGCAGTGTTTTCTATGGCTACCCTGTTCCATTCAATTTAAATATTATCATCATTTTATATACATTTCAGCCATATTACCGAGATTTTTGGAATATTTAGAAACTCTGGGATTTTCACCAGAAGTTTTACTGACTTAAAAATTGAAAGATAGTCTCTAAATTCATGCCATTACGTGCAAATGAACAGAAAAAGAAGAGGGAGTTCCTATCCCTCTAAATTCAAACCGGTGCTGATTCCTGCAGCAGTTTCGAGGCGGCCTTATCACCTGCCCATCTGTAATTTCAGGATCAATAGGAGAGGAGCCTCTAAATTCAAATCCCTGAATTCCAAGCGTGGGCCAACCTCTCCATTTTTAGGACCATCTCGCCAAATATTTCTTACAAATGACATGCTACAATCCCCATGGCCGTGGTGGAATTCTGTCCACTTCAAGGCTTCAAAGCTACACGGGACTTGTTGGCCATTCTGGCCAATAGGTGAAGAGGGGTGGACCCTGCCTGCCTTGACCTCACCAACCTTCCCCAACCCCCTCCATCCACCATCCACCATCCACCACCACCCAGCCAACCCACCAAGCCACCCAGTGTCCTGCTCCTTCTGTCTGGCAGTTTGAATGTATTTTACGATAAAGGGTTGAGAAATTGTGCCCCAGTTGAATGTTACAAACATTACAAATAAGATCAGCATTTCATTAAACTGGATGTTCCTGGGAGGCTAAAGGGATTTACTCAATGAGTGTAATCACATAAATTCCTGACTTTTTTCAAATACAAGCATTTATCCTGCATTTGTCATTTTTATTACGCTGATTGTCCACAGACCCTGTTATCACTGAGCAGCTAAAGCAAATCAGATGGACAAAAGGCCTCATATCCACAACAGATACGAGTACAGTACATGCTCAGAGGGAGGAACTCAGCATTTCTACAGCAGCCTCTATAAACTCTTGACTCAGCGTCTTTGGTCTGTCATTGAGGCAGCCATTTTCCCAAGGAAGGCTCATGAGATCGCTGCCCTGCAGGAACCAATTACCTTACTTTGATGAGAGCATGCCTTTCATTTGAGTTAACTGCCTGATCAAGGAGTGATTTCTTCCTTTTATTGTTGTCATTCTGCGACTTCTCGTGGTAGAAGGCTCGCTGTTGTGGTTTGTCTGTGTGTTGGTACATTTAGCTGTAAAGACATTGCAATGCTGCTCAAAGATGGCAATTCCGATAAAGTGAGCTCGTAATGCGAGTTGAGATCCTCATACATAAGGAAAAAACATATTGAGCGTGGTGTGTTTGAGTACAGGAACTACATCAGGCCTTTCATAATTCTGACTTCTCTGGCAGTGTTTTCATATGTTTGTACTGTGTCGCCATCTGCTGGAGAAAGTTGAATTTGCACAGATGTATGCAAATCGCCAGTTGATAACAACACATTCAACTAAGGCAGGGAGATCCTGATGTTGTTTGGTATTCATGTATTCTATATACTTCATAATGGGAACTTTTGCACATTCCTGCACAAAACGGTACAGCTTTCATTTATTTAAAACAATGAATGTTTATTGTACACGTTTATGCTTTTTGACTTACAGTACGTGCATTTTCCCCCTCTTACTATGTTTATTGTTATACACCAATACACCAACAATTTACGTGTCAAAACCTACTTGGCAATGAATCTGATTTTGAAGTCACTGCAATTTCACACATCCATGAATCAATTCATATTTTAATATAGAAGTAGTGGAAGAAGCATTCAGATTCTTTACTTGAGTAAAAGTACAAAAGCATTAGCAGCACAATGCTTATTAAAGTATTATTAGATCTCATATATAATTAAATACAACTACAGATATGTCAAAGCTGATGCAGCAATGTGTAATCAGTATTTTACTTGTTGGAGCTTTTACCTGATATACTGTTTAATAGTTTAGTGGTTCCCAAACTAAGGGTCGGACCCCCACAAGATAAATCTGCTGGGTCGTAAGATGATTAATGGGTTTTTCTGGGACTTATCTCTATTTTCTTCTTTTTGTGTGAAAACCTTTTTTACCTCTTTGGGACTCAAAGAGTTATTGAAATGAAACCATCCGAGAAGTTTAGAGGGGAAATCTCTCGATAGTAGAATTGCTTAGACATCTAAAATATGACACAGCTAGACTCGTGAGCAGTCACACAGCAAAGTAATTTTATAAGCTTATGTTTTTATGTAGAAAAAGTAACCTGTAACTAGTTTTCAGGTAAATGTAGTGGAGTATAAAATACTTAAGTATAAGTGTTCTTCCTTCCCACATTGTTATGAAGAAAGCAATTTATTAGTTGCTGTTTTCTAGTTTTTCAAAAGCTTAAAAGTGCACAAATTAAAAGGCAATTAAAAAGAGCACATTTTCAGCAGCATTATATCGAGTGTTGAAAGGACCTTCTGAACAGATACAAATAAGTATTTACTAAACAGGCAACCCGAAGAAAGAGACAGTGGCGTTACAGTTAGAGTCATGTTTATTTACAGCAGAATCCTGAACGAGGAGGGGAAAAGGGAGGAGGGCAGAGGGAGGGGTTAAAAGGAGAAAGTGTTTTAGATCAAACGCTTCAGGATTCATGTTTCACTACACAGTTCTTAATTTATTTATTCACCATTTTTCTATACAGAATCCATTCAGCTGTAATATCAATTCACCAGCAGAGTTGGAGTCCTCTGCTGGAGGGGAGAAGAGGTGGAAAGAATAAATGAAAAGAAAAAAAAACAACCTAAAGCACTAAAGAAAAAAAGAAAAAAACCTAAAAAACAAGGGGGCAAAAAGAAATCCAATTTCTATAAAAAAACAAACCTTTTTGTTGTTATCACCATGATCGTCATCAATTATTTATGTATGTATATATACACACATATATATGTATATAAATCTATATATTTTCTTGCAATGTCCATGAAGAGGTGAAGGGGGTTTGTGGTTCCACGATGTCCAAGTTTAGACGACTGCACTGAGCGGCAGGTCGGACGTCCCAACCTGACAGCATTCAGGTCTTAATATCAGTCAGAGGAGATCAGAGCTGACCAATCGCAGTCTTTCTGACCAGCGGCCTTTGTCCCACCCACTGACGCTGCTCTGTGTAGGCGAGCTCATAGGTCCAGTGCCTCGGTGTCGGCCAGCAGAGACTCAAAACTGCAGTAGCCCTGTTGATGCAGTCTGAGAAATGATACACTGTACACTTAACATGCACTGCCAGGTGGCATAAAAAAGTAAAAAAACTAAACAAAAAGCCAGCAAACCGCGTCGTCCATACGTCTCTCCGACTCACTCACTCACTTTTTCCAGTATACATTGGATATCAACCGACAAGCACCACAAAAAGTGGAAGAACAAAAAAGAAAAAAAGAAACGACTGTCAGACGCCAAATGGTGACAGCAAAAAACATCCTATGGGTTAGTTTTAATTTCTAAATTTCCATTTTCAGTTTCTCAAGGGCGTAACTGATTTTCTACCCTGCCTAGGTCCAAACAGACTTCATATGATGTTATTTGATCAGGCACACACATACACACATTTAACAATCCACCCAGAGAACCCCTTCATCTTTAACTACGGATCAATCTACCCAAAGTACGTCTTCATATCCCAACTGGCCCCCATCTCCATGCTTCGAGTCCAAACTTTCACAATAGTCAGGTCTTCATGGACTGAGGTGAAACACTGACATTTACAAAGTTCAGATGAGATGTGCTGTTGTGCTGCTCCACTGACTTGTCTTTTGTCAAAACATATAAAAAGGGATCTGATATCATCATGCTCAGACATTTATAGACTTGTGAAAGCTGAAATAAGATGCTTTTAGTGTTTAGTTTAGTTTTCCATGGCCATAAATACATGTAAATTTAGGATGTGCACAAAGAGGAATTCAGTACAAAACCCAGCAAGATGTATGACGTGGTTTCAGGATGAAAAGTAACATAGCATACCTTAAAATTAATTCAACATTCATTTATTTGGAAGAAAGAAAAAAAAAAACACTGTTTACAATTCCACCTGTCCGCAAAGACTGATAAAAAGAAAACCGAACCCCCGTTGGGTTTTCTGTAAATTTTTTACAAGTTAGACACAAACTGTTTCCATTAGACATGTCATGTGTTTCTGACAGTTTGATCCAACACACCCAGCTCAATGGAAACCTGACTATTGTCACTGCTTTTAACATATTCATGATTTCAAATAAAACAACCGTTCACTCGTCTGTTTTCGCACTCTCACACACACACACACACACACACGAGCAGGAAACTAACTTTTTCATCAACCAGCCACAGATGCAGATGTTTTTTTTACCCCCCCCAAAAATCCATTAGCTATGTTTCTATTACACAAGCCAATAAACGTAAAAAAAAAAAAAAAAATAAATAAACCAACCTCTGATGGATGCTCACCAGTCGATTCAACACAACTGGCAGCCAAAGAATTTGCCAAAATTCATCTGTTGGCTGGCGTCAGTTTCCCACCCTATTCAACAGCTCCCGAACACAAATACAAACTCAAGATACCGCAAATACACATATATACAAATAGAAGTGGCCCCACAAACGCTGGGGGCAGCTTAACAATTTATAATGCATCATTTCTGTATATGCCAAGAATAAAACTTTTCTAAATAAAATACATAGTTATCTGTGAGGGTGGGGAATGGGGACAGCAGATGAGCAGAGGACGGGGAGGGTGGGGGCTCACAGGGAGTGTCGGATGAGGACGGGAGCGCCGGGATGAAGCCATTGTGGTGGGGTGATGGGACAGATGAAGAAAGCAGGGGAGAAAGAGGGAGATGGATGGAGGGGGAAGACTCTTCTCCTTTACTGTGTCGCTGCTCCCGAGCACTGTCCTGTGCCACTGCAACACTCCGCCTCTTCTCCGTTTGTTTTAATCGTTCCATAATAATTATAATTATAATAATGACCACAACAATGCTAAAAAAATATATATAAACCTCAGCCATGTCTCACAACCCTAAGTCCACAAAAAGGGGGCAGGGGCCTGGCCCTCAAGTTCATCCGAGTTGGTGACAGATGCAGAGAAAATTAAAGACGCATAAGCAAGAAGGAAAACGCAGAGAGAAGAGGCCTGACGAATGGAACGGGAAGTGGCAAATGAGACCAACTATAGGCGCAGGGAAAAGGGGGGAAATAAGAGAGGGAGGGGGACCAGAACAAAAACAGCGTAGGCAGGATGTGCTATAATGAAGAGGAAAGAAACAGAAAAAGAGGAAGCGGAGATGAAACGGGCAGGATGTAGGGACCAAAGATGAGTCGTGTTGGGGCGTTGTGATCCACACACTGGTGTCCTTCTGAGGGTTTTCACAGAAGATTGGCGGAAAGCATGAACAAGTGATGACAACATGGCCTCACTGTGAGTGCGCCCTCTCTCCTTCCCTCTAATTAAGGTAAAGGATCCGCAGTCCTCCCCGCGCTGGTCGTTTATCCCAGGGTGCATCATACCTCCAGGAAGCGGGAGCTGCTGGTCTTGGTATGGAAGGGCTCGGACCACATGCGCCGCAAATCCCCCTGTGGACCAGACACCAGGTCGGACACCAGTCATGAGTCTTGAATCACATTTCTCCCGACACATCAACAGCCAAGAAAACTCCAGCATTTATACTTCTGTGCACATATTCTTTCATTGTACTTCCCCCAGACATTTATCAGACAACAGGTCATTGATGCGCCACTTGTTGCTGCAGTTAGTGAAGTATTTGCAGCAGAGGCGTAACATTAACCTGCCTGACAACTCATCTGTTTTGAATTTCACAACAAAATCACGATAAAACTATTTTATCACTTGTACACTTCAACAGGAGGTGTGACCATTAATAAAGAGTATGTGTGAATTACATAATTTCAGTCAACAGTAAGATAAGTTGCATTATTAAAGGCAGTAAAGATGCCCTTTGCATTTCCTTCTTACAAGGGTTCGATTTATCTTTACAATTATAGAATGCTGCAAAACTGTCTCCAGCCGAACTTTTAACCTCTTGCAAATAAGCGACTGTCGCTGCCCCATCCAGTCAGCGTACCTTCAGGTAGGCCATAGTGAGCAGAGGCAGCAGGGTGAAGGGCACCAGGTACAGCAGGGCGGGCTGAGCAGCACGATGGATCCTGGAGGCCACAGTGGCAGTCAGCAGACCTGCAGACACAGTCGCATCGTCATCAGTCACAGAGTTAAAAAAAAAGTATGAAAGACAGTGCCAACACAAAAGGTGCCCAAACAACTAACACTGAAACACTGAAACACTGAAACAATGAAACCCTTGACCCTTTACATCCATCCATTCATCCATCCATCGATTGTTTGCTTGCTTACCCACAAAGTATCCGATGAGAGTGCAGTGGAAATAGGAGACGCGCTGCATACGTCCGGACATGTTACCGGGCCCCGGGACTTCCCCGTTTGCCTGCTTCTTGTAGTTGTCATAGCGCAGGACGAAGCATAACAGCAGCCCCGGCATCACAATGTCCCCTATTCCCAGCATTGAGAAGTGGCTTCCTGTGGAACTGCACGGATGGCAAAGAAGCAGAAATACGTTTGGAATGGCATATATTTCTTAAGGTTTTGTTATTCTTAGATACTTACTGCTAGTGCGGTCTGAGGGCGTCTGTTATTCCCTAAATTGAATTATACTGGTTTGTTTGACTTGGTTTCAATTGATAAGTTGACATTGTACTCTGTCAGCTTCAGATGTTGGCTCAGCCCAGCATTTAGGCATCACTTTACATGTGAGCAACTGAGTGCAACACTGTGAACGTCTTCCAGGAGACGCCGTCTGAAAATGTACACTGTTACACTCCGATACGAACAACACCTCTCTATGACGGCCGGCTTTTCACTCTACCTTCGAGTGTGACTAAGATAATAATTCAATTTCAGACACCAGAACAGACGGAGTGATTGAGTCGGCACAAACATGCAGCGGAAGCTAATCAGCTGATTGATGGTTACACCGGTCCTACCTGGGAAACACCAGTTTGCCAGGTAAGGAGAGACGGGGGACGTCGCGGCCCATCCCCGGCCCCAGGTGGAGCTTCCTGGACAGAACATCTATGGGGTTTTCAGCAGGTTGGGTGGCAACTTTGACCATCACATTACTGTTGAAGATGTAGGCTGAGAAGAACACCTGGAGGGAAAAGGGAAGAACTTAGTACCATGATGACAAATTCTCATCACACTTTACCAGAGCCCAATGTTTGATCTGACCAAGTGTCAGAAAATGGATAAAAAGTATTCAATTTATGATCATATGAAGACAAGAAACAAACCCTAATTTTTGAGAGGTAGTAGCCACTTTGGTATTTAAATAACTCGATTTATTGATCATGAATGCATTTCCTATTGATAGTTTCAGCTCTAGATTAGAAATCACCAAATGTTCTGTTGGTGCACTTTTCTGTTACCTTGCCCGAACACCAGATGTATACTCGACTCAATCACTTATCCTATTCATCTCAGGTTTGTCTGGTATAACATTATTATGAACATAAATGGCCACTGTCTGTGGGGAAATAACACTGAAGGCAGTGGTGTGCTGGCAGGTTGCTAGGCGCCCAATATGGTAAAAATGAGAGCAATTGAAAGAAACCGTGCTCCCTGGTAGAACATGACCAGAAGCAGTTTGATGCAGAGGCAGTTATGAGTGGTTCAGTTTGTGTGTAAAACACTAGAACACAGAGTTTGCTTTAAAGCAAACGGTATGGTTTGTGAAAGGCATGGAAGCAACTATTTGAAGAAACTTATTATCATAATGAAACAGATAATGCATCTGAAGCAGCCAGGTGCTCATAGATCCCCCCCGAGCTCTACTACGTAAACTGATTCTTATGTTCAATGGTTTAATTCATTTAAGGGAAATACACACTGCAGTTCATCAAATAACTTAAATAAAAAGCATGATTTCCCACCTCTGTCACTCACTAACCCACTTATACATCATAATAAAATCATCATTCATGAGATCCCGGTCCCCCCTGACTTTGGTGACACTTAAGCTGTCAAGTGGCCACTGCAGGTGCCGATCCAAAGTAGGGACGATGCCAGACATTGCTAATAAACTACACCTAAATCCACCAGTGCCGGAAAAAGTAGAACTAGACATAGATGTGGAATGTCTTTTGTCCCCCCTTAAGAGGAAATAGTGATTTTGGCTCAGGAAGACACACGCTGTGCGTTCTAGCACACTCGCCTTCCTCTGCAATTTATGTAGTTAATTTCTGTTTGTGAAGGTTGAATTTTGTAGCGAGCTCTCAGCATCAATACCAACTACCCAGTTTCTTCCAAACATAATGCTTCTGGAAAATGGAAAATGCATCACTTCCTAAGATGCAAATAATCCAGCTGGCAAGGAGGTATTTGCACATGCACGCTTAGAAAACAAATACAAAGGCTTACATGAGCTAAATCATTACTATTTTGTATAGAGTCAGATGGAGGGATAATATTTATGGACATATTTTAAAAATGGTAAGTCCGTATATATATACTGTCTGTTGGCTGCATCTCGTAGGAGTGGCTTGTACGTCAGCTGTAATGTGGGTGAAGGTTTGGACAGGAGCATGTCTTACCCAGAACACGTCATAAATGAGCAGTCCTGACAGCAGCAGGCAAGACACCTTCAGACTGGGAAGCCGTACGAAGGCTATCATGGCGACACACAAACCCATGGCTAAAGCTGCAAGTTGGAAAAAACAAGATAATTAAAAACACAGTTCCACATTTTAGCAGAAAAAAGCAACATGGGACCTGATATTTGCAAATTTATTTAAGCATTATTACTGTGCACACAGGGCTGATTAATTAGTCAGTATTCTGATGACATTTCTTAGCTCATGTCCTAATTCACTTTTGGGTGCATAAGGTGTGACCTGCTAAGACACAAGATGGTTTTGAGATTAAACATAGCAGGGGTTATATTTATATGGCTGCACTTTGCATGTTAAAAGTAGTGCGTATACGATTGCATTTATTCTAACTAGGTGTAATGGTGATCGGAACCCAGAGGTGCTCAGTAACATTATTTCACTGGTTCCAATGCAGGGACACACAGAAAGAATGTCAAGCTTGTGTTGAAATCCTTTACAATCTTTTTATTTTCTAATTCTAACTGTTTTCTCTGTGCAAGTGTTTTTTTGGGGGGATGATAAAGTGTTTCCATTAGTCTCAGTGCTGTGTTGTTCACATAAAAAAAAAGGAAAAAGACTATTTCAAATTACTAACTTTGATTCAGACCAGTTCACTTAAATGCAAGTTTTGTTCTATATAGCAGTTAGCATGCAGCACCCTGAAACCATAATTATGTCAACACTTGCCTTTCTTGAAGATTAGAATGGCTGAATGTATTTATACTACTCTGTTAGTTAGCAGCTATGCTAACAGAACTACAGCTCACAAAGCTCAACTCATTGTCTAATAATTGGCTACTTCAATAATTAATACACCATCGTGTGTTGGTATTTAAATCCTGCTCATTATTATTTATTGCTGTTAATGATGTCCAATGTCATTAAGGTGAACCCAAAACGGCCTGGCAGTGCAGAGAAATGGTACGAATCTCTGGATCCTCGTGGCACACAACGTGCTGCAGCGCCAGTGAATTCTGGGAGAATGGAAAACCTGCAGCAGACACACTGACACAAGAGTCATGACAGAGAGACGCACCGTCCATGAGAAGCCAGTGTCCAGTCAGCACCCAGATGAGCACCAACATAACGGAGAGGGAGAAGGACAGGAGCTCAGCCAGAGTGAAGCGCCCACAGCAGCCAAAGGAAATCCTGCAACAAGACAAATAAAGAGACACCCGTCTATATCACATTTACACACACACACACACACACACACACCTCAAGATATATATGCAAGTCCCATGCTGCATGGACATCATGATCTATTCGCCCGTTTCTATTGAACTTTGTCAAATTTTGTTTTCCCAATACAATTACTTTTGCACCTCAGCAAAGTGTAACATTCGTTGTACAATATATATTTTAAGTCTGTTATTTATGTATTTTATATATCTGATTCACCAATGTAAACATTTGTAAAAGACACACAAAAAAAAAAGAGCATGGAGCAGTTTGAGCAAACACAGACAGGATAAAAAAAAAAAAAAGACAAAGACTCCACATGGTCTCCTTACTTGTTCTGTGGGGAGCAGGGTCTGGTCAGATACTGGCACATTGGCAACAAGAGGAATGCAAACGCAATTGTTGCAAGAACTGAGGAGAAGAACAAAGCACAGCGGTGAGAACAAAGGCCTAATACACCTAGACTGTTTGTTGCAGTCCTTCTCCGTCACCTTAATGGGGCAGTTAATGGTCTTCACAGTTTCAATAATCGACTCAGATAAGAGGCCTTCCCCAGTGTGTAACTACTGAACAGAAATGCAAAAGCCTCATGGCAGTAATTCTACAACTGTAGGGTTTTTGTGTGATGTTCGAGAGCGGCAGGTACCTGCTGTGCAGATGGTGAAGACCACCTGTACCGAGTCAAAGAAGAAGAACATGACTAGCAGGGACACAGAGGCTCCTATGGGCAAGAACAGGGCCTGTGTGGAGTCTATAGTCTGAATACCTGCAAAAAAAGAGCAAACATCGAAGTGAGAAGGATTTCAAAAACACAAAATGTGATAACTGTGATTACTTGTAAAATCCAAGACAAAGTTTTGTCTGTATATTTCAGGCCTTGCCATGTCTGTAACACGCACTGTTGTTTGTGTTGCTGTTATTGAAAGCCCCTGTTGTCGTGGGGTTACCATCTTTATCCTTCTCCTGGTTCTCACAATCCATGTTTAATGACCTGCAGGAGCGAGGGAAAAAAAGAAAGAGGAGAGGGCAGAGAGCAGGAGGGTGAGTTGGACTCTGGCATCAATAATCAGAATCTAAAAAGTGTGAACTGTTCACTGTGAACACCTTAAAAAAATAAAAAATAGCCTTTTTCTACAGCAACTGTGACTCCTCAAGAAAAGTCATAGCTCTTATGCATTTAAATGTCTTTGTCAATGGAAGATGACTATTTTTCTTTGGAGAAGTTTGAAGAAAAAAACAACATCTTACTTTCTTTTACGTCGAATCACTCAGTGTGAAAAGTTGAAATGATGGCTAAACTTTGCAGAGAGTGGGAACTGCGTGAACTTAAGCTGAACTGAGGCTCTATAACAAAACCTGGAAATAGTGTCTCACTCACACACACACACACACTGTCAACCATTACATTGTTGACAGTGTATGAAGTATATATATATATATATATATATATATTTCCTGCTTACATCTGACTTCAACAGTCTTGAACGGTCATAAAAAAATGTTGGAAATATATAAGCTTATAAAAAAATAAACATTATTTCCCCTCCATTTCCAGTTTACAAAGGTTTGTCGCTGAAGACAGTTTGACATGTCACAGTAATAAAAGCACAGGTGTAAATAACACAATTATTGCTGGATGTATTTATGTGCTTCAGTTTCAGGGTCCTGGTATTGTTCATGCTGCCTCACTGTCACACTGCCATGACTTACCGGAACACTTGAGAACAGAGCCATTGTTAATGTTATTATTAACAGTGCTACTCCACTATGACATGTCAAAATGTCTCCTGTGTAAAAGGCCTATGACTAGAAAACACCTCACTCAGAGAGCAAAGAGTAGAATCCTTACCCAAACGTAGCATACATTTGAACCGAATTTCTACTAAATCGGCAAAAGGAAATGCAGATTTATGCTGGTTTTAATACACTGCTGTTATGTGAAATGTTGGGGGTTGGACAAATCGAGATAAACAGTTGGTGGTGATAATTCTCCAGTGCCATTAAACCACTGGAGAAGAAGAGGGCATACATAAGACGATGACAAGAAGCTTGAGTGATGTTTAAGCCCCATGCTGCAGGTACATCATGGTCTATTATCATATATATATATATATATATATATATATACACACACATACATACATATACTACAACTGCAAAACACCATTAGGTGCAGGACTGTAGATTTTTTTTATGCACAAAATGCTTCAAAATCCCATTACGCCTATTGTTCACTACACTTGGTAACACACTCTTGTAAAAAGAGGCTAACGGTGCTGCTACAAGTGTTTTTCACTCACAGTAAGCAGAAGAAACTCACTAACCATTTTCACATATTCACTGTAACAAACCAAACACAGCATCCTTTCTTTAGTTCTTAAGCAAACTTTTGATATGTCACTAAAACAGAAATGCAAATTAGGCATATTTCCATTAACTGGTTCAGCACGAATAAACTAGGCTCACTGCAAAGCGTTTCGTCAGAAGCCCTGGCCATGTTTCATGCTGTCCGGAGATAAAGATAAATGACTGTGAAACGGTTAAGTGGAAACAGCTGATCAGTCATATGGGTTAAATATTGTATATGTCGGAAATTATTTAGCAAAGGCTTGCATGTCCTGTTTAGTGCATCAACTTGTTTTCGTCAAAAGGCCAAAACCAAAACTCAAGCGAACGTAAAAACCTTTTTGTGAACTGTGCCCTTTCCAAACAGATTTTCTTTTAAAATGACATGAAAATGCGTTTTAATTGTCCACTATTGACTTGACAGCTAAAGTGTTTGTTTATTTAGTGACACTCACCTGAAGCTGCCATAGACGATGAGAAGGATGGAGATGAGGAAGGTGGACACCTGGCTGGAGTCAACTAGGGAGTACGCCCTGAAGAGGAGGGAGAGGGGAATACAAACATGAGACTCAACACAAACGTCTACGTGGTCAAACTATTTTCTTTTTTTTTTTTTTTTACGCATATCACGTATTGTGTAATACTGAAGACAAAAGTACAGTGTTATAGGCTGCTAAACCACAAAACCTAGCTTCCATAACCATAACAGTCTTCATACTGACATTACAATAACTATATGTATTCTATTTCAAACATCACATAAACAGTGGGAAAGTAAATCAGACTTTAAAAACACACGTTATATTATGAAAACACTCTAAGCCTTCAAGCCATTGTTAATCTGCTGCTTTCTCCTTTTGTTGGCCCTAAACGGAATCTTTTACATATTGCAAGTTGCACTGAAGCCAGTCAGCCAACGGTGACCCCCCCCCAAAAAAAAACTGAACCGTTTTATTTTTGAACACACTGCTGATTCATTACAAGCTGCGGCGAGTGAAAACACATTTGCTGTTTGAATTCAATCCCCATCCGATGTGCTGTTACTTCCCGTTGTCTGTCAGATCAATTACATGTTTTTTCAGCATGTAATTTAATGTTTGATAAGTCTCCCTGATCTTTTTTTGAAAGAGGAAAATCTGTCCCTCTGCCATTTTACCCTGCATGATGCGTTTCCAAGCTTGATAGTGGGGAGTTTAGCCAAGTGGACACAATATTTTAGTGAAATATTACACAATACTGTTGTATGATTACCTGACCACACATTTATTTTTCATAACAATGCGCCTAAAATGTCCACTGCGGCACACCAGCAAAACAACTGGATGGACCCGATTCCGGTGCGTCAACTTTAACTTGGATTATGAGAGAAGAAATGTATATTCTGAGCTTCAAAAGCAGGGGAGGAAATTCTACCCATGGATTTGTTTAACGTTGTGCACGAGAATCCCTTTCCCTTGTAATAAAGGTGGTCATTTTCCAACCGGATTCTACTCTATAATCAGCTCAGATGTACAACCCATCAGTTTGAAATCAGAACAGATCACAGTCGCAAAGTTCTCTGGAAATAATGTTGTATACCACTACGCTGCGGAAAATAACAAAAATGGATACACATACGCAAACTGTAATTTCAGTCAATCATTTCAAATGCTGTACTTTGCAATCTCACATTGGTTGAAATAATTTTATTAGCAACACTTTGAATCTCTCCAAATATGGCAGGGAAAAAACATCCAAAACTGACATCAGCAATTAATATCTAGTATGTATATAAGAGAAACTTAACTTACTGAGCTGTATTAATTTTATACACTAGCCAACTGACCTGTGCATTCTATTTATTTTAAATATATATATTAGGGCTGGGAAAGTTAACGCGTTAGCGCATTAATTAATTAACGGCGACAATTATTTTATTGCACATTAAAGCAGTTTTTTAAATTATTATTTTGAAAGTCCGTTGCTCACTGCTCATCGTTGGACGGAGTGTGTGGGAGAAGTATAGATAAACAAAAGCAAGACAAGCTAACAAATGCCACCGCAAAGTGGATATCTACAAACTGCAGGCCGATTAGTGCTGTTGAAGAAGTCGGTCTGAGGAACGTTCTTAGGATCGCAACGAATGACGGCACGTATGAAGACGCACCATCAGAAGATGAACACACAAGTTGTATGAAAAGGAGAGGAATACAAAAGTGACGGCGTTACAACGTCCAGCAACTGTTGCTCTCACTGGAGACTACTGGACATTGCTGGGTAACAATAGTAACCTCGGAGTTACAGTGCATTATATTGATGAACAGCGGGAGCTGCATTCACATGCATACTACTGTTAAAAAGCACCCTATTTGTGTTTGCAAACCAAATGTTGTTGCACTTTTGTTCATATAGCAGTACTTTGAAAATAAAAGTGTGCAATACATTTCTTTTGAATTCATTATTGAATTTTGCACATAATGCGATTAATCGCAGAAAAAATTTAATGCGGTTTTTTTATCGTTTCTCAGCATTAAGTAAATATATATATATATATAGATATATATATATATATATATATAGGGGCTAATTTTGAAAACAATTTGGCAATTAATTTGTATTTGAACTGGCATTAACATTAAAATTGGATTCCAGCATGGCAGAGAAAGAGCGATAGACAGAGACACCCTTTGCAAAAGCAAGTCAATGTAGGATCGAAAAGGTAAACATCAAGTTCAAGGACTTGGAGTTCAGTTACAGTCAAAGCCTCAGTAATCAACCGAGAAAATGTGTCAACAAAATGCAATAAAGAGTGTGTACTGCAGATGTACAGGCTTAAACCATACAGGTGTTCTAAAAGTTCTGTAAGCAATAATTTTAAGTTCATGTGTAAAGGTTAAAAAAGCCATAAAGTGTCTTCTGAGAAAGGCTTTAAAACGTGTTTTATATTTTCTGTGTTTATGAGTATGGAAGAGAGAATAGGAATGCAAAGTGAATAGAGTAACCACTTTAAAGCAAAAATTATTTCACAAAGGAAGCACAGAGATGTTTTTTGAATTGAAAGTGGAAGGTTACACTGGCAGAAAGAAAGGTAAAGAAAATGAAAGAGAAGGAGTAGATACCTCAGTTCACACGCAGTCAATTGGCTGTCTTGCTGTCACTAATTTCCTTACCCCCAAACCCTTCTCTCATTCTCTCTTTCATCCCCTCTTTGTCAGCCAGTCTCTGCTCATTCCATTATATTGCGCAGGGCTCGGAGGTTGATATATGAGTGCTCCATAGTGCACCGACTGCTGGACATACATCACACACATCACTCACACATAAACTCTGTGGTCAAAGCCATGGAAGGGTTGATTGAGCGGGAGGAAGAGGTGCAGGTATTGTTAAAGCCAGACGTAAACTAGAAGTACATGGTGGGACGGAGGATGCTTCCTGCTAACACTTTAGCATAGCTGCTATAAGTGTGAATTTGTTCGAAATTGAGAAAAGGAAGAAAGAAAGAGAGAGACATATGCCAAAAGAGTAAGCTTAAAGGGGAAAATGAGGCACATACATTGTGTGTGTGCGTATTAATGTGTACTGGTGAGGCGGTGATGATGGAGGAGGCCTGCTCACTGCGCAGGGTCATAAAGTCTGTGTGCTGATTCTGTCAGATCTGTCAGGTTATTTTCTTGTCCTTTTTTCAAAGTCACAGCGCTTATATTCTCTACTGTAACAAACCACACACACACATTCCTCAGTGCAACTTCTGTTCTCGCTCTCACTTTCCATCATTTCTGCCGATCATTGTGTTCCCAATCTGTAACTGAAGTATGACGTCCCTTGTTGAAACACTGTCACCACATCACTAGCTTTATTTCCAATATGATTTAGCACAGTGAAGACTTCTTCTGCGCGCCAAATGTTTAGTAATAGGCTTTCAGTACAAGAGTTGACTGGGTGTGACAGTGGAGATATAAGTTGACATGTTTTTGTGGTTGCAGAACTTGGATGAAAAAGCCTGTATTTGGAGGATTTCTCAAGGAAACTTCCAAGCAGGTTATATGTCTTAACAGCAGAGTAAATGGGGACATACATCAACATTCAAGAGATGCATTTATTTATTTATTTATTCAAGGAATTCTTCTTATAGTTCCTCTAAAGCCATTCCTTGCCTGGAACATTGTGATATTAGGTGTTCTTAATCGCCTATAGCATTTCATAGGAGGTACAATTATGTTAATCAGTGATAACTGAGGTCCCACAGTGATGATGAAGTTAACACTTCCAATTTTCCCATTTACAGTAATTGTGACTAATCATATGCGCACAACTGAAAATGCACACTTCTGATTGTTTAATGGATCCAGGATTGATGTTTGTACATAAAAATTGAAGTGTTTCATGAATGAGACCAACATAAAGGTGAAAGAATCTTCACCTTTATGTTGTGTAATTTGATGCGGTACTTCTTTACACAACAACATACTCACTCATAAGCTTTTGTTGTGAATTTCAAAGAGCTGTAAAAAGCAGGCTGCATAGCCAGCTCTCTTTCCATGACACTTTCCATCTATGTCTTTAGGAGGAGGAAAAACCCAAAGCTTAAGCTTGTTGTTGTTGGCAATGTTTAACAGTGACAGCTTTTTGATTGACAGATACTTTGATGACAGATGACTCAGAGGGAGGCAGCATGCCAGAGAGAAGGAAAAGCAGGAGAGGGAGGCTCAGAAAAAGAAGTCAACGATATTGGAAGAATAAGAATGGAGCTGAAAAAGAATTCAAGGGGCGAGAGACAAACAAATGTAACGGCGGAGAGAGAGAAGCAGAAAAAGAGAAAAATTGCTAACCCCAGGAAGGTTCTACCTTTAATTTGAAGCTGCGCTGAACAGCAGTGTTACTTTGCAGATCTTGCTCACAAAGACCAACACATAAAGACAAGCATGGACATATGTGACTCCGTAGAGACTGTGCCAATATTATACTGCCATTACGTTGTTGAATGCCTACGTGGGATGCGCGTATGATTTTGAGCAACAGGAGACTCGGTGTGGCCATGGGTAACTACATAGCATCTATACAACACTGACTGCTGACTATAAAGCACTGAGCATCTAAGAAGCATGAACAGCATTTGTTGCGCAGGTCTGTCACTTTGTGAACATTTGGAAAAGTTAAACAAGCAGATCCTCACTTTATTAAAACAGCAGATTCTGATTCAGAACCACGGAGAGCTCCTTGTTAACCAGCAGTGTGTAGACTACAGAGCTGTGAAACACTGCTGTGAACCAGCACCTGCTATGTTATGCAGAAAATATCACTGTGACTCTGTTTGAATAAGTGCTACAAATGAATACCCATCAAAGCAATCAAAGTAACAACTATGAATATTTAGCCCAAGTGTGCCCAACATATTATCTGTTGATTTTACTCATATTAAACAGACACCACCATACCAGTGCTTTCTTCCGGGCCGTATACCCTGAGGTGGTTACAGAAATATAAAGAGATATTCATAGAAAGTATTATGAATGTTCAACAGTAGAAATGTCATGTTGTGTCATGATAAATAAGTCTTGAGCGTGTGGGGAAACCACGGAGTCTATACAAAATACAAATGAACAAGCACGATGAATGTCAAGTCTCCCAAACTAGAATTCATAGCCACATCCCATCCAGATACTGTAGTTGATGAGTCCAGCCATCAGTCTTACTTTGTTCCTGCTAGGATTACATAATTGTCATTCCTTAAACATTTACAGGCAGGTGACAGCAGATACTGCTGAACAGACATAAAATAAAATTGGATTGTAAGGCCGTAGGTGTAGAGATAACATTATTTTGACAGCCAGTTGGACAAAAAGTACTTTATATCCTTTCAAATATTTAAGACAGAAGTACCTTAGTTTTACACTATAAATCAAAGCTCTTTTTTCTGGCTTAGCTCCTCCTCTATAATGAACCCAAAATGCAATCTGAAAACACTGCTGTATTGTGTTGTTTGCTAAACGATTCCTTATGTTAGTAGACATAAGCAAGTGCTTGCCAAGATGTACTTAGGTCTGCTGTTGGAAAGTGGCAAAAGATAGCAGTTTTCAACCATCAATTTTCTACCAATTTTGAGCAGCCATGCAGTTTAAAAACAAATTTCCTTCACCTACCTGCTAAGGCAAAAAGCCTTTATAGAAGCATGTGATTGGATAATGCCATGGGATGACCGCTGGTCCATAGCAGGGAAACTTTCCTACTGACCAAGTTGGGGACCAGTGTGGGCAGTGAACCTGCCTATTAAACAACACCATCAGGATCTTTATTTTTAATTTGCTTTACCGGTTTTTTTCCTCTCTTTATACTATCTCGCGCTCTCATCTGGTCTCTCTCTCTTTCCCTCTCCATTTCCATAATCCACTAATTAGTCTCGTGGGTCCTGAAAAAAACTAAAGACATCATTGGACGGAGATAAATCAAGACAGAGACAAATGAGAATATCTTTTCACTCCGGAGCTTCTATAAATAGAGCTAGTAGTAGAAAGCAGGCCCTTCAGCACCAAAGCAGAGTTTCAACAAACACCTACATCAGATGAACACGAGAACACACTGATGAAGCAGGCTGTACTCTTCAGAAGGAACACAGCTTGTTCGTTTAAACAGCCTTAAACAACCCAAGTTTTCGTTTAGTGCCAACGTGTGGGGCCAAACAGGCGTAGAGATCGAGGTGGATGAATGAGCGTACAACGCATTCAACTTTAATCTGAAGGATTCCCATCCTATCTCCAACAGTCCACTTAGTTTTCTTTAAACACGAAAGCAATCTTTGTCTGACCTTAACCAAACATACTTGTCTAAACATGAGCTTACTTTGACCATGTGTGGGAGTACACCAGAAATGCTTATATGGATTGCTTGGATCACCTAGCTATGGATATTGTATTTTATTTAAAATATACAGTATATAATAATACTTAAATATTAACTTAAAAGGGTCAACAAAACAAATGATGGGGATCCAATTTCCAACTTTTGTAAATATTGATTTTGTCATAGTAATAGACAAACATGCACATGCAACATGTTTTGAATTCTATCTATAATTTTGATGGCTTGTTATATAAATTGTAGTGACATATTTGCTATTATTATTATTATTATTATTATTATATTAGACTTCACTGTAGCATGGAAGGCCCCCTAAAACACCCAAAACACAGTAACACAGGTCATGAATGGACTTGCTTTATCTACTATCACACTTTTCTGTACTTTTTTTACTCCTTTTTCAGTTTGTGTCCTTCTCTCTAATGCTGCTATCCCTTTGTCCTCTCTGTCTGTCTGTCTGTCTGTCTGTCTGTTGCAGGTTGTTTATATGGCGACAGCTGTTGTGCTTTTGGCTTAGTTACTTGTTTGTGTGTGTTTTTGGGAGAGAGGGGGCATGAGTTGTCCTTTTAAGTCTTCTCTTTTTACACTAGGCCTGCAGCAGATCCTCGTAAATCTGTTGGAATAGTAAATGCCTCACTGCACAGGAGCCTTGTTTGTGTGTGTGTGTGTGTGTGTGTGTTCAAGTGTGTACGCATGGTTTGTTTGCCGATGTTCTGTGTGTTTGTTGGTGCATGTTGCTGCAGTGTGATTTTGTCTGTCTATAAGTGTGTTTGCTTGTTGCTTTTGGTGATTTTTGTTTTTTTGTGTGTGTGCATGCGTGTTTGAGTTTTCTCGAACTGTGTGTGTGTGTGTGTGTGTGTGTGTGATCCATCCACTGGCTCAACACCTGAGTGCCCACAGTGACAGAGAGGGATGGCAGGCTGTCCAAAGCAACAACCTACAGCCAACACAGAGCTCTCCCAATTCGGTTTTTGGCTTAGTGTTTTATCACACTGGCTCACACACACACACATACACGATAATAAATTGTACATGCATGGAAACACCAGTAGTTTGTTGCATGTGTAAGTATTTGACATGAAATCCCTTGCCGGGTTTTTCGTCACACATATGCACACCTGTCCCCCTACAGCGTTGGAACTATTTTATTTGTGTATCTTAACATTTACTTGACCCAGAAAAATGACCTTCTCTGAATATAATAACCTGATCATATATGCTTAATATATGATAAATTATGATATGGAATATCCCAAAATATGATTACAAAAGGTTACAAGATCCCTTGTTTGGACTGATTTCTCCCATGCTGTATCCTCTGATTTTCATTTAATCAAA
This sequence comes from Nannoperca australis, assembly GCA_036023655.1. Taxonomy (NCBI): domain Eukaryota; kingdom Metazoa; phylum Chordata; class Actinopteri; order Centrarchiformes; family Percichthyidae; genus Nannoperca; species Nannoperca australis. The sequence continues at coordinate 31,608 of JAVQJD010038707.1, read as the reverse complement.
AGTGCAGAATCATTAAATCCATTGCAGTGCATTATAACTTTTTTTTTACAAAACCACTATTGTTTTTCAGATAGCACCCATTGTGATTAATAAGTATTATGCAAAGTAATGGGGTTGTTTTGCATGGGTGGTCCCAGTGCTTTTATTTCCACTTCTATGATGATAATGTAATATGTCATCAACAGAAGTTCATGTTGTTAGCATTAGCAGCTAAAGCCACCATGGCCACCTAAAGAAACCTCCGAATCAAAATCCAAGAAATGACATGTCACAGTATTAGGCTCACAGTTTGATTGGCATGTGGGTTTTAATGTCAGTACCCTTTCTCACCACTCAATGAAAAAAATAGCAAGGATTAATAATATACTGTTATCTTTGGGCATGCAGGTGCCACTCATACAGAGTTAAATTTAAATGGGTGCACAACGGAAGAATGATCTCAAATTCATAGATCATTAGCGATGATTGCAAGAAGCACAGCACTTGTTGCCTGGAAATAGAGGTTGCAGATTACTTTGAATAAATGGGACATCTTGAAGACACAATAACATTATTGAAAACATTGTGGAGATATGAAGGATGGTCACTTAATAAGCCACTTTTTTTTTTATCAAACTTTTTTCAGCCCTTGAATACCCTTTAAATGAAGTAGTGCCCAGTGCTCATTACTCAAAAAGAAGCAAGATTGCTACTTTAATAATAACCAATACTCCCAAGGTGGTTTCTCTGCTGTAATCTTTCTCTGCTTTTCTATTTAATCTAATGCAGCCACTCTCAACCAGTGGTTCAATTTTGGTCATTTACAATGGTTATACTAGTTATTTTTATACATCTCATTTTTGTGCTTAAGAATTAATATAATTATATATATATGCAGAATTTCAAGGACCAGTTACGTTTGAATATCACAACGCCAATTGCGACTCTGATCACGACTTACCACTGGGTAGAGGCAACCATTTTTTGGCGGATTCAACACTTTTAGCTAGCTAACATTCCCTTGGACGCAGTGACACCATTTTATTTTTATATGAAAAAGTGATGTGGGAGACAACCGCCAGTAAAAGCTCCAAATTGTGTGGTGAGGAAATATGCTGAATACATTAAATTTGGATTCATAATGGCAGGCAGCGCAAAGCACAGTGTGTTTAATGTGGTGAAATCCTGTCAAATGAGCCACTAAAACCACCGTGGCTCCAGAGACACTTAAACACGAAGCACCCGGCACGTTATGTTTTGTTCTCATTTATTTGGAAAGGTGGTCCTCAGAAATCTTTTAACAATCAGAAGTGGGCCCTAAGTTACAAAAGATTGAGAGCCCCTGATCTAACGTATCCTATCTTTCCTGTATATCTAAGTAGTGTCACATAGTGGTCTGAATGAATAAAACCGTAGGATTCAGTTAAAACTACCTGCATTTTCTATAATTTGACGAAAAAAGGTCAGATTTGAAGGAACAGTATTGAATATCGATGCAAAAGTTTGGCTTTCCTCCCTCCACCTTAAATCTACAAAAATCATGTTCACTCTTAAAAACCTCCACAGTGGTTGATCTTTACCCCTCACCTACAGTAAATGATCTCCTTGGGAGCTTGCATTAAAGAGGCTGATAGAAAGAGTAGCAGAGAGAGAGAATGTCAAGGCCATTAGAAGTGGAGCCATATTGAAGCGGTGGTATTGATTGAGTATAAGCAGATGAGACGAGAGCTGGGCTGTGTGATGCTGGCTGACAGATACATTGGATCGCCTTCAGCACTTCACATACAGCAGCAGCACCAGTCGGTTGTGCGTACATACAAATTACTCTGTGATATGGATTTCAGCTATGAAAGGAAATCTTAAGCTGTCTGACTTTCTGTCTGTAAGTCCTTGCCTTCATCCTTCCATTCATTATCCACCCATGCGTCCACATCAAATCCATCCATATCTACCTGTCTATCAATTTATCTAGCTTTGACATGCATTATCAGGCAGCACACGTGTAAATCTGTTCCCACTCTCCACCTCTTTATGCGCAATGCCCACCAAGCTGAATCTGACTTGACACATACTTCACATCCAACATGCATTAACATTTATTGAGTTACATAATGAGAGAGGATGACACTGCACATTATTTTCCAGTTTTTCTGAAATGTCTCTTACCAGACATGCTGAAAAGCGACATGATTTCGCATCAAAACAAAAAAAAGGAAATGTTCTCGAAACTGCAAACACAGGTGACTGAAAATAAATGTGTAATCAAGTTTTAATTGACAGCTACTGTATTTATTTTGAATCAACATAATGATATCCTGCGTCAAACCATTATTTGATATTCACTGCAGCAAACCACTGACTTGTCATATGAGGGCAAACGTGTGCTTGGAAGATAAGACAATTTCAAGTATTATCCCCTGTCCTCTGATCTCTTGTTAGTAGTTCTTAGTAAAGTAATGCTGTTTACTTTGTGCTTATCTTTTTGGGCGGTTACGGGGATGGATAAGTGTTTGGAACACAATCGTGTATTTGTCTCTCTTATTAATTTCTCTCATTTGTCTCTTTCTTTATCCTCCTGCTCTTCCTCATCTCCTCTCATCTTCTTGCCATCTAATCCTCAAAGTAAAGAGCTGACGTTCAATCTGGTGTCGCATCCCGTGTGTGTAAGTGTCTGCTTATCTAGGTTTGTAATACAGATTTGTGTCCGCTGCCTGAATTTGGATGACTTTTAAGCATCACGATGACATCATGTAATATAGCTTATGTGTTACGTTGATGGTCACTGCGAGCAATCGTGTAGTGAAAGGTAAACCCTTCAAATGTTGAAAAAGGTTATAAAGGGTCTGAGAGGTGTTATATATTGACAAATGTTGCCTTTTGGTCCTAAATGTGCTACTTTCCATTTTGCAACATTTCACATACTATAGTGAGGCACATTTCTATGTTAAAAACAGGGTTATTTAATATAGTAATTGCCAATATTTCTTGAAATGGTGATTATTTGTCTTATGATCTTAGATTCACAGTTCACGACCATATCACCAACAATTGAAAAACAATGCCATGGATATTCTGTAGATACAGTCTAATTTAGAGCATTAGTTCTGCTGAGATCATTGTTGGATCACAGTCGATGGTATGCCGTAACGGTAACCATGGTGACGTAGCTCTAGTAGCTGTTGTTTTTATGGCTGTCAAGACATTATGATGTTAATAAAGTTAGGTCATGCTGTGGAGGGCCTCCAGGCTTTGGTGCACCATGGGATTGATTGATGACTCTGTTGTCAGTTCAATCTAAGAAATGCATTGAAAGAGGGAGGGAGGGCGTGAGGGAGGAAAAGGGGGAGAACAAAATGGATTGTTAAGAATGGAGAGCAGAAAGGAAGAAAGAACTGAAGTGAGTGAGGAAAGCAGGATTAGAAAGAATGTGGGAATGGATAGATGTATGACGTTAAGATATCGATTGAGGACAAGTACAGATGCTTTAGATCGTAATTAAGAGGGATGGAAACAACCATGGCAATGGAAAATATACATGGAAGGAAAGAAGAAGGACAGGAAAGGAAGAAAGCAAGGATAGAGCGACAGGCAAGGAAAGGCTGACAAAGGGCAGGGAGTGGGGCATTTTCTGTGACAAGTGCGTGGAAAAAAGTATGACAAATATGATATTCAAAATTGGGGAACTATGGGGGAGGAGAAAATAATATTTTGTCAAGATGCTGAGTTGGATTGATAACCATGCATGGCTGCAAACGAAATGATATAAAAGACACAAATACGCACACAAGACATAAGTGAGGATAGTGGTAATTGAAAAAGTAACAAAACTGACCACACACAGTGATACTGAATAATGTAAATCAACATGTGGATAAAAAAAAAAGGTTTGGTTTTCACCAGTGTGTGAAATACTCAATTGGGAGGGTCTCGCAGCATGGCCGGTTTTATTTTTATATATATACATATATATATGTATATATATATACACACATCAGTCATCCACTATTTTTCATTCTCAGCAGAAAAAATAAGACATGTTATTAAAAACGTTCTCAAGAGGTGACCTGCTCCGATTACAGGCAAAGAACATCGGGGCGCACAATGAGGAACTAAATAAATGTAAATAAATAAATTGATAAAAAATCAAAAACAGGCAGAAGCTCCACATTTCCACAGTCAAACTCAACAAACATGCACTCGCACTTCTCCAAAACAATTGATAATATTATGTTAACTGACCTTGTGAACTTTTCTGGTGAGCTGTTCTGGCAGAATGACATGAAAATACATTTTACAATAAATATAAATAGTAAATATTTATTAGCTTAATTTTGTGACCCCCTCAAACTTAGGTTTTGCAGTCTTCTGTCCTAGTTGTTAATTAGGGGTTAATCCCCCTCTGTTTTGCACATTAGTTTTCGCTGGTTACAATGGCTCATTTGCTGATTCACATTCTTGCACTTGAGAGACACCCATGCTAAAACTGATACACACACACACTCACACACACACAGACATATGTGTGCACCTATTGATTCCGACTGATGATACATGCAGGACAAAAAAATGATTAGCATTCCAGGGCAGCACAGAAAACTCCAGTACACACACAGTAAACATAAAAGCACACCGGTACACACACACACACTGCTATTGATTCAGTGTGGTGGCTGAATACTGAGGTTTCGGTAAAATGATCAGCAGCCCATTCCAATGCCCTATTTCACAGCAATACCCTGTTATTGATTCACATGCATTGTATCTACACACTAAACAGATGCACCAAGAAGCGAAACATATTCCAGCTGAGAATATTGTGGGCTCATTTCTAGAAAAGGGAAAACATTATGAATCCATTAGCCCACTTGCCAAACATGAAGCCCTTTCCACTTGGCTTTCATATGTTTCTAGCATCCAGTTTGTGTCTAAATATGAGTTAATTGGATTGCATTCAGACCTATTATTAAATGCATATTTGGTATGCACATTAAAAGTAGCTTCATCTTTCCTTTGCCAAAAAAAGCAGATTGTGATATATGTCATATCATATGCCTTCATTTGCCCTAGGAGGCTAAAATGTTCCATGAAGGTCAATTGTGTGTGTATGTGTGGGTGGGTGTGCTTGTGTTCATGCCAATAAAACAAAATGGGGCGTGGTAGTGGGAGTAGCTTATGACAAAAAGGCGCATCATATCTAAACGGATTAATGTACATGATCAAACTTTGTAGAAAGACACACACACATACACACAAACACTGTTTTGCCATGTCCCCTTTGATAACTCATGCACATAAATGGTCGCCACTATAGCACATAATAACAAATATATTGCTTTGTTAAAGTTTTAATCATTGTTACACATAGACTCACTGAATTCACTCTTCAAAGTTAATGCAGCCAAATGTGTTTCTGCGAACCTCTGGAGATGCTCTGGTTGATTGTGTCTTCATTGCATCGTGGGTGCATTTCCGCTTGGATTTGACGTGTTTTTGTTCTTTTCTTCTCACAGTTCAGTCACCCAGTATCTCCGTTAATTCAGGTGGAAAGTGTCTCCTGGGGTGTAAATGAAAACACACCACACTGTTAGATTCTGTAACACATCAGTAGGACTGGTCCAACTGGTGTTGTTGGATTGAGATCATAAGCTTCTAGTTGATTATTCTATGAGTGCCCCATGGAAAGATGGAAAAAGTGAGCCTCCGTTTGCTTTTGACAGTTTTCTGCAAAGTGAGATGCTGTTAATATCATCAAAGATACTGAAGCTTTTTAATAAGATAGGGGACTTAAGCATAAACTAATTGAAATCAATATATTTTCATCATTACATACGATGGGAGAAAATTGAGGTTGGGCAAAACCTACAGTATCTGTGATCAGATGATGCATTCCCACATTTTCCATACACAGCAATCTAACTCCAAACAGAAGTTCAATATTGCAACAAAACTTGAACGGGGCCAGGTCTGCATTTTCTTTTTCTTTTCTTTTTTTCTGCAGAACAAGCAAGAGTCAGCATTTTTGTTTCCCATCAAGGCTTGTTGGTATCATCATATGAGACTATATCAAGAAAAAGCATTGTGGGAGGGGGAAAAAATCAAATCGGTGAGGTGTTAAGGTCATGCAGTCTCAGCAAATAAAGACGTAATGTGTGTGAGAGAAAGAGACTGATAAAGAGAGAGGTGCAGAAGTGAGATAGGAAGTGAATTAAGGAGTAAGATGGGAGAGAGCGAGAGAGAGGTAAAGAGAGTGAGAGAGAGTTAGAGTGTCAGAGATGGACAGAGATAGTAGTGCCTTGCAGCCAGTGTCCATATCTCTTGCCACCAATGGCTTCTCCTGCTGCACTACAACTAATGGACTCTGTGCTCCTCTGCCGTCTTATCTGCCTCCCCCACCCCCCTCTCCATCCTCCCTTTCTACTTCTTACTGCTCGATGCCGTGCTATCTCTCCACTTCACTGCTCTACTCTATCTAATTTTTATCATGCTTAGGTCTTTCTCTTTTTACACTCACCCTTGCTCTCTCAAACGTTGCCTCTATCTTTATCTCTCCTTTTTTTTATGTTACTCTGTTTTTTCTTTTTCCCCCACCTGTTTATTACTGTTTCCATCCTCCCCACCACCACGACCAAAACCCCAAACGTTTAACCTCTCCTCTCTCTGCCTTGTCTTTACTGCATGGCTGGAGAAAGTAAGAAACATGCTTTCTCTCTTTTTATTCTTTCAAGATGTCCTTCTGTGCGTGTATTGTACCTGTGCAGAGCTGAAGAAAGCTGGGACATTAAAAAAGGAAGAAATGTTTAGTTACTAAAGTAACTTCAGTGGCGACAATTACACAACAAGGGCGATGACAATGGCGACAAGTGACTCCAGCTTATGTATGAGTGCACAGTGATGAAATGAATTCCTCGAAATTAAATTTTGAATCTTAAGAGAAATGTCTAAAACAAAATGATGAAAATGATTCTTACACATATTCCCCGTATTTGTCTCCCTTCCAGATGACCCAGGAGCAGTATATCCTTGCGGCGCAGCCAAATCCGCTTCACCAGCGGGGGGCGTCGGTGTGCGGCACTCAGGTTTACCCAGCAGTGGGAATCTACGGCTGGAGGAAGAGATGTTTGTACTTCTTCATCCTCCTCCTCCTCGTCACCATGATCGTCAACCTGGCACTGACTATCTGGATCCTAAAAGTCATGAACTTCACTCCGGTAAGAGGAATGTGTGTATGTAATTAAAATGACACGGTGTTATATGGTTTTGTGTCTATGTGGGAGTTTATGTGAGAAAGCTATAGGATGTGGTTTAAAAGGTGTGTGTGTGTGTGTGTGTGTGAGTTAATGAAGGTATCCACAGTATGCCAGCTGTGCGTAATATTACGCAGACTTTCTATTGAGTTTGTCTAAGCAGGAAAGACAAGTGAAAATGATTTACTGAAACATGGAGCTTGTGCCATATATTATTTATCTGTTTATTTGTTAACATTTATTTTGTTCCTTTATTCATTTTATTTTATTTTATTTAGTTGAGTTTTTTTTGTGCCCAGACGGAGCAGGTCACCTTGTAAGAATGTTTTTAATAACATAGATTTTTCCTGCTCAGAATGAAAAATAGTGCATGGTTTGTACGTGGTTGAATATAATTTTGTTTTATCAGCTATGCCATGACACCCCCCAATTGTCACAGATTATTTCCCACACTGGATGTAACACATTGTTCAGACTGCCAGACAGCTAACCCACTTAAGCTCCAGTGATCTTGGTTTAGCATAGTTTTTTTGTTCCACTGCTTAATATAACTGGTACTGATAAGCACCTCTAACCTAACCATCTAACCATGAACTATCCCCCCTGTCTGTCAATAACAAAGGCAGAAGTAATGTAAGATATTATAGAGCCTCTACTGACAGTCGAAATTTCTTCTTCCTTCTTTTTTTTTTTTTTTTACCAAGACTGCCATCTTTACCTAATCTTAACAGTTGCATCCATATGATTCATTATGCATGTGTATTATACAGTCTGTGTTTCTTTGGAAGGCAATGACAAAGGACATCATTTGATGTTTAGTTTGGTGGTCGGGGTTAGGACTGATGGTTAAAAGGCTTTTGTAGTGACTGCACTGCCATTGTAGAATAGCCCTCTGTTAAATAGTGAAATCAGCTGAATCAGTTAAAATACTCATCTCAAAACCTGTTTTTATTCATTCATTTCAGTATAGCTGACATGCTGTTTTATGGTCTATTGCTTTTATTTTGAGAACTATGTCCTTATTTCCATTATGTTTTGTTATTGCCATTGATGTCCAGGCTGTGCCTCCTTTCTCTCTGCTTTGTAAGCACATTTTTGGAATGCCAGATAAGTACATTTGACTTGTCTGATTGGGGAAAGGAACAGCTAGTGAAGCAGTAACATCTACTGTAAGAAATACTATATAGCTGTATTGATCTGGAAAAAGATTTTTCCTTGGAGCTCAAGGAGCTACAGTGTGATAGCACATGTGCAAATGAGGCAGAATTTGACCCATGCAAACAACTGGTTAAGCCTCGCCACATCATGCCTTAGGTCTAAATAAGTGACTTCAGAGTAAAACAGGTCGTGAGAACGAGGGGAATATGCCTGAGGGAAGGCAGCAAGCACTAAGCATGAAAGAGCAGAAGATATTGGCTACATTCTGGTCTGTGAAAGGCAAGAGACCATATGAGAGACCAAAAGACAGGAGGAGTTATAAAGGCAGGGAGGGAGGTAAAAGAAAACATAAACACAAGTATAGAAGTTAAGAACATAAACTGTTTGTTTTGTTTAAAGTGAGTGAATATAATACATAAAACAATAATAAGACCGGTACATGTTTCATAAATGTAGAAATATGGCAAAATATGTCATGTATATGTGTGCGTGTGTATGGTAAATGCTGTATGTAAAACGTCCTGACTTCTACAAAAATGGGAAGATACAAATATAATTTAGATTATTTTGTCATATGTAGGAAATAACAATAAGCGATTCAGTCTGCTAGGTATTCATATTCAACTTGTCTACATTAGTTGCTTGCATTCATCAGTCAAATGTAGTCTGTGAAAAGTAAGGGATTGCAGTGTTTGCACCCCTTCTCACACGAGTAGTCATCTTTGACATATATATTATTTGACCTTGACCACGGTGTTTCATCTTGGTCAAGTGGTTTTGACCAAATGAGAAATGTTTTGCAGGAAGGGGACATTTTACAGATAAAAAGGCAATAAGAACTTTCCCTGTTGATTCTTTATTGTAGAACACAATCTAAGTATTATTGCATTTTCCCCTAACTTTGTTTTTACAACTGCAAAACAGTTGGATAAACACATATTTGTGTATTTGTGCAATGAAAGTGATTTGAGAAAGAAAACAAATAAAACATTTACGCCTACAGATGTGAAAATTGACTTTTGGGATGGCAAGCAAACGGACCACAATGTTGGAGATGACACAATGAAAAACATTTAAAAAATACACTTTACTTTTCTCTTGGGCCCTGTTGTCAGCTGTCAGACTTTAGACTGATCTTGAAATAAATATTGTACAGATTAATATCCTGTGCGTCCCTTCAGCCACACAGCTATTAATCTAATCCCTAGCTGTGCTGCACGGTGAAGTTTGAAAGCGAGTACCTGGCGGTAGAGATCAGTATGGTCGACAGAGGGGAAAAACTACACAAAAAAAGCAGTAAGAAGAGCAGAGAAATATTGAGAAAGATTGGATTGTTATGGAGGCCTGGAGGAAGGAAGGACATTGGGTGGGGATGATGGGTTGAAGAAGAGAGTGATGAAAATAGAAAAGAAGGGAGAGGGTTGATAGGGCTGGGTAAGTGTCTGTCTGCACATGGCTTAAATATAGTGTCTGAACATCCACACTCAGCTTCTCCCTCCTGTCCTCTGCCTCTGGGGTCCTCAGAGACCTGGAGAGGTGTCTGTTTCACTGCCCCATGGAGGGGAAGTCAGTGAATGATGACTTGACAGAGACAGTCTGGAGTTTGAGTAGCTGTGTGAACTGTTTTCCAGCTCAGAGGTTGAGCCGTGTTGTTGTGTCCATGCATTTGATCAGTTCAGATTCACAGATTTCAAGCAAGCTACGTCACTGAAAGCCATGTGGGGGCAGTGACTTATTTTATTGATTTTAATGTGTAAATCGAAAAATAATGTTCATGATTACCCAATAAGGCAGACACTGAATGAGACCATAAAGTGTACACTACACCTAAACACCATTATGTTATGTCCCATTAATTTCTGCCTATAATATCCTTATCCTTAACAATATATTTATAGCTCAGTAAGAGCTATAATTCACAAAGTCCCAGAGTAAATATAACAATGCAAAACACTGTTCGATGCTCCATATGGCAAGCTGGAATTCATCACAGTAAACATTGGCTAACATTTTAATCACCCAAACGTAATATATGTTTTAGTTGTGACCCTACATCGGCTGCTGCACTTGTTTAACAAGCATGCAGTGCATTCTCTATACACACACGTGGCGATATTAGAAGCTTCATCTGAAATGTCACATGGCAACTGTATTAGCATTCCAAAGATTGTTTACAGCTGTGTTTGACTGCATTAAGCTGTAAAATGGACCGGAAGGCCATTTTTATTGGTTCCACCTGTGCGCTCTGATGCTAGCAAGGTTATCAAAAGTTAGCAAGATATACGCTGAAAACAACATTTTGACTGTAAAAAATAACAAAACAACAGGTGATGCAAATAAAGCAAACACGTCAGTTACCATAATTGAGTTCATGTTCCTCATGAGATTATTGCAGTGAACTTCAACTTGGTACCTTTGTCCTTTTCCTAGTTTGGTTATAATTTATTTAACTTTTTTTTAAATGAAAACCTTTTGGGAACCACTGTTTTAAAGAGAGAAGATGCTTTCACTATTACAATTGTTTTCTGTTGCAATCAACACAATTACAATTGTTTCATCCGAGGTGACGCTTGTGTATTATAGGACATTTGCATGAAGTAAATGTTTTTTTTTTCTTTATGTTTTGCACCTTGACACCTCTGATGCACGGGCCTCTTTGTGTAGCAGTTTCCCATCACAAACATCCACTTGCTTTCGGTGTCTTTGTTACATATCTAAACACTACTTACCGTTATTGTTAGTCTAACTTAAAGGCAAATAACATTAAAAATAACATCTCTCATACAAACTCAGATACACGAACGTTTGTGGCTTCATCTATAGCTCATTTCCATCATCACCATTCAAATCACGTCTAACTGGCTTCAGTATAATCAAGGCCTTTCTCAAACTTTTTGTTTGGAGTTGCCAGATGCGATTCTCATTGTGATGGTGCGAGGAGAAAAAGAGATTTGTTTTTGAAGAGACAGCTATCCCCTTGTGGGGATAGGAGTTTACGTGTGTGTGTGTGTGTGTTTGTGTGTGTGTGAGAGAGAAAGAGAGAGAGAGAGATAGAGAGAGAGAGAGAGTGAGAGAGAGAGTGTGTGAGGGGGAAACAGAGTATATGTGTATGTGCCAGCAATTATTCAGCAATTGTTCATGCTGATGTGTGTGTGTGTGTGTGTGTGTGTTCGAGTGTGTGTCCGAGTGTGTGTGCCTCTCCATGCTTGTGTGTGCCTATACCCACATTTGTGTTTCTGTGAGTGTGTGTATCCTCCCCCGAGTCCTTTGGGCTTTCACTGCAGAGAAATTCAATTTCAATTGTCACTCACCAATCAGCCTGCCTAATTCCTAGTCTGGACTAGACTATGGTGTGTGTGTGTGTGTGTTAGTGTGCAATTTGTACAATGTGTGTTCTTCCTCTCAATACCTGCACAATCCACAATGTTTTGTCTCTTCATAACACAGTTTGTGGTGTGCTGCTCTACATCCTGGCATAAGGACCCCTAGGACAATATATGTGCAATTTTTAAATGTTGCACACAGAAGTCATAAAGCATGTGATTTATCATTTTCAACAATATAACTCTGCCTCCACTAGCACAATAAAGGGTGTCAAACTTCCATTTGTGCTTACGGGAACATAGCAGTATCTGTCTTTATAGCAAGATCTAAACTCCAAGGAAGAAGGATCCCTCTTATTAACTTTGTGCAGCAATTTTGTTCACTTTTAATCCTGAACCACATCAAACATATAAACAGCACATCAAAGTGATGAATGGTAGAAGAATAACAATAAAACTGCCGGTGGTCTGTAATTTTGTTCAGCATTCTTACACATAGGTGACAATGGTAAACTTTTATTGGCAGTGTGTTAAGTGTGCTTTTTTATTTTGAAATCCTGATTGGCTGCCAACCAGTGGGCGCATAACATAAAACTTTATTCTTGTGTTACTTTTCAGTTCAGAGTTACTAGGTACTTTAAAGACGATAAAACAACAATTGGAAACTCAATAAAAATGACCAACATTAATTAGAAATGGGGTTATGGCTGGATAAAATAGGGTTGCAACAGGGAAATACAACAGAAATAAAACAAAAACAAATCTAGCTTATGAGTCGCTCATAAAACTGAGGCAACAGACAGACACAGTCAGTGTTCATGACTACAGGTCAGTATCTCCAGAACTGGGGTTCAGCTGACTCCCAAGAATCCTCCATGATGTCTCACAGGTTTCTATAACAATGAACAATAGTTTATTTTGCTCTTCAATTCACTAATCCACACAATGTATGTGAACAATGAACTTTTTTATGAGCACCGTACCCCATCTAACTTGAATATAATAGTTTTAAGCCTCACATGCCTTTGTTATATAGGCACACAGGTATAACATGAATAACGGCAAAACGTATGTGCTTGCTGTGGCAAAAAGTAAGGACACCACCTTCTAACTGGACTTGGATTAACCAGTCAGCTTGCTTAATGCTCAGGTCCCCATAATACCTTGTTGAGATTTGGGAGGTGTGTACATCAGCTGCTCTGTGAGCCAGTGCAACCTATGATTACCCAGACCTGTATAGACTTTCTTTCATCTCCAGTGTAACTTCAGAGTTGACAAAACCTTTTCATCATATGGTGAAATTGCATATTTGCATCTTCTTTGCTTTGATATGTCCCTAAATCAGCACCAAGGAAGCAATGTATTGTGTGTGTATATATATAATATAGTGAATTATACGAAATTGCAGTATATTTCACTGTAAATTCACCATCATTTCAATATTGTAAATGCCATTATCACTATTTAAAATCAACTGTTGTTAATGTGCACTTATTAATCTATGTTACTGGCAAATAAATCTGAACATTTAACCAAATCAAAATGTAAAGGTAATTTAACTACATTTCCGTTACTACCTTACTGTTTTCTAAAAGAAAAATAGTACTTATGCTGAGCTGTAAATATAGATAAGATGATGTTTTTTTTGCCAAAGGAGATTAAAGGGAAGAGAACGAGGTGAAAGATCCAGCTTTCTCTGTGTAGAGCATTTACTTAGTGCTGTTTAACGGACGATTTGAATTTGTCACTTGCTTCAGGCAAACAGGGCGATAGGTACATGATCTCAATTAGTGGATGGAGTGCTCTTTGCTGTCACAGCTGGTCTTGTGATTTATGTTGAAGAAATATGTGTGTTTCCTCATAAAAACTTTTTGGTTCCTTCAGAAATAACCAGTGTGGTAAAGAGAGGGAGAAAGGAAAACAGAAAAACTGGAGAGAGGGAGGCAGGCAGGGAGGATGGTGAATGATGCATGGGTGAAGACAGATAGGAAAAAGGGGGGAGAGGGAGTTATGGCACTAAGTTTGTGTGTGTGTGTGGTTTAAATAGAGTGTCCCATCATCTACGCTCAGCTTCTCTCTCCTGTCCTCTGCCTCTGGGGTCCATTGGGACTTGGATAGGTGTCTGTTTCACTGCCTCATGGAGTGGAAGTGAGTGGATGATGGGCTGGCAGAGACAGGCAGAGTGTGGAGTTTGATGTGTGGGCGTGTGTGTGTTACGGATGTTTGTTGAGGTACTGTCACCTTCATTATCTTCTAGCTAAGGGCTCCTTCAAACATATGGTCTATGAGCTGATGTTTTGTTGTGTCTATACATATCTTTCAAATTGTCAAATTTTGTTTTTGAACCACAATTTATCAAACATATATATTGTTTGGGTTTTAAGGATAAACTACATATGAACATAATAAATCACTGTTTGAGTTCAATTAGAGTTCAATTTAAAACTTAAATGGCTCTTCATTATGGCACGATTGAATAAAAATATGGGAACTAATTTGCCCATGCTGTTAAAATCTTGCATTAAGTTTATTATTCAATGTAAAACAAGTTATAACATCTAGGGTTATTTATTTCACATTAGAGGGAATTATGCATTCTACATTACCATGTACTTAATATGAGGTCAGTGATTAATTTGAGGTTAATGAGCAATGGTGCCAAAAAAAAGATGTTGTAATTTAAATACTCATGAGTGTATTATAAGTATCATAAAATGGTTCACCCAGCATAATAATTCAATCATAACTCACTGTCGGTGATAAAATGAAATCCATTGTAGAAATTGATTACATAATGTTTGTCACTGCTGCATGCCTTAGGTTAAAGGGCATGACTGTCATAATGTGGTAGGTCACAGTGGTTGTTGTCTTCAGTGTTTGTTTGTTTGTATGTCTGCCTGTATGCTGGAATGCATAACTGTGTGTGTGTGTGTGTGTGTGTGTAAGAGGATAAAATGCTGTGAAGGCAGTATGAGCTCCCAAACCTGCTGTACTCAGCTCCTCGTATAGACCAGCCACTGTAATTATAGCTCTTCACACCTGCACTGTATAATTTATTGCACACACACACACACACACACACACACACACACACACACACACACACGCACAGTGTTCTCACTTTGTCAGTAACAGTGCTGACCTCAGGTAATGGGAGAGTCCAGCGTGAAATACTCTGTCCTCCTGTGTCTCACACACACACACAAACACAAACACACACACACACACACACACACACACACACAGTAGAGACTGCTTAATGCGACGTATCCATCAGACTTAGAGCGCTGACACACCTGATGTTAATCGTTTGAATGGTCAGTGCACACACACAGACAAACACACACAGAACAAAAGACAACAGCAAGGTTTGATATTTGAGTGATTTAAAATGTGAACGAGTTATACGTGAGTTGATCACTGCCTCAGTAATAAACAAAATGCCAAACTCTGTTCATTATGGTGGTGACTTAATGATGTCCTGATTATGTTAATATAGGAAAATCCATTTGGTACCTAACAGATGAAAAGAAGTGTGAGGGTCTACTACATATCCAGTGTGCAACAAATCTCTTAAGCAGCTTATATTTCAATTAAATGTCAATTTTCTCATTACAGTATAATATATTATCTGATTAATATGTCACATGTTGGCCAAGTTGGTCTTATTTATTCTTATAAGGTAATTGATCATGTTCTTATGAGAGCATACAGCAGGCTTTACGATACTCATGGGATAATTGCGTTTTCACCTAATGCCTATTTTTCCACACAAGACAAGTTACTAAGCTCAATGAATTTCCCTTTGCCTTCGTAATGTATTCCTGCCTTCCTGTCAGGTTCTGAGAATTTACTTCAGATACTGAGAGATTTTTAAATCTATCCTGGAATTAAAACACTACACACAATTCACACAACCACACACACAACTAGCAGAAAACCTACGATAATTTGCAAAATGAAACACTTGATTTAGAACTATACAATCATTTATAAAATCCCTATTTCTTCAGCAACACATGATTCATATTATCTGATTCTGTTTGAAGTTACACACTGCTGTGCTGAATCCAAAACACTTTTAACATTCTAATGATATAGTCTGGGTTAGATTTTTTCAGAGATATTGTTAGAGTAAAGTATAAATATATTAAACAAACTCAACACACAAGGCCAGTACTGCACACTGGTGAAACCATTTAGTTCTCTTTACATTGAAAAATTGAAATCAGAACACAGGATATTCTAAATGGAATCCAGTAAATAAACACAGCAAAAACATTTGAGGAGACAAAAAAGAAAACATAAATTACGTAACAAATGAGAGATACCCTGACATAGAGATCCTAAACCTTCCACCGCCATGCTGAATGGGGTTAGCAAATCAACGGAAGTATCCCCGTCCCTCTTCCTGCAACGTTGCCTTTCATTTTTGTTGCAGGCAGGCAGATTCACCTATTGCCTTTTTATAGTGCTTACTCCTGAATGGTGAGTTTACAATTAGTTTTTTACAATTGCTTACAGACTAAAATAACACACAGTTTTGAAACCTGAAACTCAAGGTCCAAATCCTCAGCCCAGATCTGCACAACTACAAGCACATTGTCAGCCTCACACTTTCTGCAAAACACTAAACACACTAAACACTAAACACACAAAACTCCAAGATCTATAAGCTTGAATGTCCTCTGTGCTCTGAAACTTAAAATGCAAGAGATGACACTACATGATGCAGGGATAGCTAACCGGCCGAACCAGATAAAGGAGAGCATCACTCAAACTTTAAATTTAAACAGGACATCACAGCACCACCCACACTGGGAATGACTGACAGATGATCTCTGAGGAATACAGGCCAAAAAACACAAGTTTTGATTACCACTTTAAATCTCTGCCTGCACAAAACCTAAGATGTCTTTTATACAGAGTCAGCGACATTTTCATTTTGAACTCATTGAGAGAGGCAAGAACTTTAAGATTAAATAAGTTTGTATGTCAATGCATCAACCCAAGGGTTTGTTTTGTGTTTGTGTGTGTAAGACAACCAAGTAGTGTCTGGGTGTATATGTGACACCTAAATCTGAATCAGTCAGCACTTTAGTCCTATTATTTCCAGTGGCAATATGTCAAACATTGATAAATAAGGAACACAAATACAGACAATCAGCTGACCCCCCGCCCGTTTGTACAGCTCTATAAGCTCACTGTGTGTGTGTGTGTGTGTGTGTAGCAATGGGTGTTCCATCCAGTGTAGGTGTGTCTGTACTGTATATTTGTGAAGGCAAAAAATCCATCAGTCAGCAGTTTTAGGCTTGTTATCTCTGCTGGCACTCTATCAAAGATATAAACAATGATAAATAATGAACATCTTAATGGAGTGTGTGTGTGTGTGTGTGTGTGTGTTTATGCCTGTTGGATGAGAGACAATATACTGTATGTGTTTAAACAATCAAATGGATAATCTGTTTGTGTGAGTGTCTTCAGGGATATGGGGGTTTGCTGTTGTTTTTATGCTGACATTGCTAACTTGTTTGTGTGTGTACATGTAGTGGGGTTTCATGACATTTTCTTTTAAGGTTTCATGAGACATGAAGCCTTGAATACACTTAAATAAATCCCAACACAACCCCTGCTATGTGGGTCGTTTCATGGTTACTCACATTTACAGTACATATTTGCATTTTTATTATTTAAAATGTCCAAGTGGGTTGTTTAGACAGAGAAACCCTTGTGACACAACTTCTGTCAGTACCAGTCATTTCCCAAATCATGCTGCCATATTTTAGCTTTGGAATATTTTGCCAAAGTCTTTTCCATAATGACAACACACTTTAAAATTCATTGCTTCACCCATTAAAACACACGTCTTCACAGTAACAACGATCTCACTCGTTAAAAACATATTTTTCCTTGGACTCCATTTCCATGTCGGAGATATACATTCCCTCTGTGTAGTTACATGTTAGATCAGATAGCAGGATAGATGCCCTGCCTACAGCTCATTCTGATTGGATTATGCTCAGTGAAGCACACCATATTTCTAACCAAAACATTGTAAGGACGCACAACTTTGTCAGCTTTGCTGTGTACTTGCAGAGAGCTCTACAATCTGAATGGCTTGTGTCACATAAAAGTTGATTGCTGCGTTGGTCTAACTCCTCCTGCATCACCTCCAAAATGTCCCATACATGGTAACAAAAACACACGTTGTTGATTGCATAGTTTTGCACTTGTTACAACTCCACCACCAGCTGCCGTCTGTTGGTTCCAGCGTTCTGGTTGATTTGATGAAGCAGAACGCACTAAGACCATTTCCTTCTCCATATGCTCTTAACTCAAACTGATGGAACAACAGTCATTAAGTAGAAAGTGTATTTGTCTTCTTGTTGGAGCTCCAAATCATATTTGGTCTCTGACATCTGATTCTGAACGGGTCACTACTTTGCAGAGTTAATTCTTTTTGAACCACTTTCTGTTTGCTAACTTACATGTTCCATCATTCAGTGATAGCACACATTTGATTTTGACATGGAGCTGTGTTGACACGGTGTGTTTTATGTGCTGTTGTGTCGTCTTCCACTACAGGTCAGCAAAATAACTTTCATAGACTATTTGATTCAGCTTGCTGTCACGTTTATGACAAGTTGTGACAATTTTCATGTCTGATGATTATTTGTATTCCCTGTTGAGTTTCCAAACATCCTAGATTAATAATGCAATGCTGTGTGGCAGCTGAATGACGAAGCTCTGTCAGACCTTCACTTCATCATGCAAATGCAACCCCAGGGAGAATTCACAGATTCACATTTTAACACTATTGAAAACTCTAAAATGAAGTACGTTTACGGAAAACCAGTGTGGACATGTTTCATTATAGTACATTATCGACGTTTAGCGAGTTTTAAGGTTCTGTCAGTTGATTTTGATAGGGTACTAAAATTTACTGAAACCAGTGGGTGCCTGGAAGGTAGAAACTGTTTATTTTAAAAAGACATTGCCTCTTGCATGGTTGTTAGTAAAGCAAGATCTAAGCACATGGGATTTCCTGGGCTCATTGTCCAAAATCACTGTTTGGTACTTCAACACAAGGACACTTGATCAGTCTTGAGATGTTAGCTGCACTCTTATTGTATCTATCGTAAACTCCTTAACCAGTAGTCCACTTCAACAGTGAATGTCTTTCTTTAACACATTTGCAGTATACTGTATAAATACTGGAAAGAT
Organism: Nannoperca australis; assembly: GCA_036023655.1. NCBI lineage: Eukaryota > Metazoa > Chordata > Actinopteri > Centrarchiformes > Percichthyidae > Nannoperca > Nannoperca australis. The sequence continues at coordinate 12,680 of JAVQJD010038707.1, read as the reverse complement.
GGTTAACCTCTATGGCTTTAGAATAAGCCGTCTAAAACCTACTTCGAAATCAAGAACTTGTACTGTTTGGACATTCTTTCAAGATCACATGTATTCCACAAAGAGTTAAAATATGCATTCTCTGTTCCATTGTGCATTAAATGATTTCTAGAGGATATGAAACTCTATTGATCCCCGTGGGAAAATTGGATCATTGCAGCGACAAATAAGATACAGCAAAGGAAAAGAGCAGGTTATAAATATGAATAGAGCAAATGAGGTGATATAAAAAATATCAAAGCAGAGAATTACACCATTACAGCATATTCAGTGCAGTCATATGAATAATAATATATGAATTACAGCATGGTTGTAGTATATGTAACATAACAACAAAGAATATGAATAAACGACATGCTGTTAACATATATGAAAAATATATGCTGTAGCGAAAAGACAATCATGGTATCTTCTATACAGCATGTATCAGAAGAGTGATGCAAATTTAAAGAATACACAGCAAAGAATCAGGAGCTGCAGGCTGCAGATCCTCCAAAATGCATGAGGCAATGTAAGCTGAAGGGGTGAAATAATTAATTCAGTCAACAGTAATGGACCAAGCTTTAATGTTACAAATCAGTGCTTTTCCACTGTAATAGCATTCATTCAGTTCACTGAATTGCTAGCACAGTTTAAAAAAAACATATTCTCTAATAGTGGTGTAAGAGAAGTGTATGGACCCTGAGGTTGCCATTTTATTTGTCATGGTACATATTAAGTCAGCTGTACATGCTCTACTGTAATAAAGGCTATTACAGCAGAAACACTGATGCTTGCTCTATTTTGTAAGTATTTTTTACTGCTTACTGAGGGCCAGTCCATAGAATGCAGAAAATGTGTCTAGATCTAAATAACGTCTTGCCTTACCTAACAAAACATCCAGTAATATGTATGTCATGCATTAACTGAAAATGGTAGCAATGAGCAACTAGAGAGAGCACACGTCAGGATCTGATGCGGTGTCAGCACACATACAGAATAGAGATGTCCTGAGCCAATCCTAAAAAAATTGGGATTCCGAAGGATCGTTATTGGATAATATAAGGAAGACTAAAATCTGGTCATTTCCTTATTTATTCTACTGTGTTTTGTCAATGACTGGAGTGACATCCAGGTTGTCAAAATACACCTATTTGCTAGCTCCGAATCTTAACTCTTTCTTTCTCATTAGCAAAGAGCAGTGTGATGTGGATCTCGCTAATTTGCATTAATTGCTTGAGTAACTTGATGACAGGCCAAAATTAAACTTGTCTGATTCTGTTTCTGTACTCTCCTGCAAGCGGGTGTCGTGTAGAAGTCTATTTCCCTGTACACATGTGTTTCCCCTCACGTTAACCTGCACCCAACCTTATCCCTAACCTCAACCAGTCATTTTCTGAAACGCTTATCCTAACCCCAACCAGTTATATCTGCTATGATTGACCATAACCTGCCCTAAGCCCTAAACCCAACCACAGAGGTGGACACTACGGGAAACACAATTGTAACGGGAGGGAAACAATATTTGAAGATGTTTTGTGCGGGTAGAACCTTCACTTCGTCACACCACTATACAATCAGAGTGGAGTGTTTCTGTATTTACATCTACTCCAACAGACATGTTGTTTCCCTCAAGAATTTAAGCTTATAAATTTAACAGTTTTGAGCCAGGACCTCCAGTGTTGAAATTGAGTTGATAAATAAGATGTGCAAAGGTCACTATGCTACAGCTATTTGAATGTGTCAGATATTACATTGAAGTAAAAATAAGTATTGGACTTGGTACCAGTAGATATCTAATGATAAAGGACTCAGATTAGGGCTGAAAAATTGATAGGGTCATTCCTAGCACAGAATGCACAGAGAGAGGAATATTGGCATGCCACCTGTTTTTACTTTAAACTGATCCAGCAATGCATTCTGTCAATATTTTATGCTGAGTTCTTATTTTCCTCCACTTTCGAATGCATTAGGGAGTTTACCTGAAGCGTGAAAACCTTGTTACTAAAAATGAGCTGTGATAGCCTAAAGCCCATAAAAGCAATACATAGAAACAGTGTGTTGTTAGAAAAGAACATTGTCATCAATAATATCATAATTTATTGTTTTTCTCCAGTGCTGAAAGTCTGGAAAACTATTTTAAACTTTTAAATGAACTGTGATATACTTTAGGTTTGATGACATATATTTCTGCATTAGTACTCTCTGTGGTGTTGGTACTGGTACAAAATTGGGACTTAGGGGTTACTAAAATCAATGAATTAATTAACACACTTGCAAACTCTGTACTTTCATATTTCTTTCATGTCTCACCCTGTATGGTTTCTTATTCATGATGTCTTTTGATTACTCTCTTTATTCTTGTGCAACAATGAGACTTAAAAAAGTATCTTTGGAAAAAGGTTGGACTTTTGGCAAGTTTAGAGTGATTTGTAATGTTGTTTTTCTCTCTTTGATTTTCTTTAAGGAAAATTGGTACAAGAGATAAAGGAGGCTGGCTCCTTTTTACCTCAGGTGGTGTCACAATGCTACATGAAGGTTGTCCTTAGAAATTGTGTGGAGCTAGGTTGGCAAATACACCCATGTTTGTCATAGAAATACTATACCTTTAAGATGTCTATATGACATTTTAAGACTTGTGGTCTCAAAAAAATTATAAAAATCCATTACATGTCACCAAAAGCTTTTTATACAGTGTTTACTGCTGTGTGTGGAAACCGAGAAAGTCTGGATACTGACTAACACCATGAGTATTTTACTTCCTGAGGAAATACACTAGTCACAAGTATAGGAAAGGCTGTTCAACAACAAGGCAAATTAAAATGTTTTACATACAATACAGGGATTAAGAAAATATATAAAAGAAACACATGGCAATATAAAATGACAATATAAATCAGGATTTTAAAAAGAGTAAAATACAAAAAACAGAAGATGAAATATAAGCTAAAATAGAATATGAAGGATTAAACAGTATGACACTCTGGTACAGCGCAGTGCAAGGCATTGTAGTGAAAACACATTAGTACAGAGCACCAAAATATGTAGTGCAAATACTTTAATTGGTACAAGAGATAAAGAGGAATGATTACACTTATTTCAGGCTGTTTCAACATCACAGCTGGTGACATGGTGTGCGAGACAACCTTGGTTGGCCCTAATGTGACTGTGCTTGGGATACACACACAGAGGGATATGCACATATATCAGTATTTTTTGGGGGTGTAACGTAACGGTACACATTGTTGCGGGGCTCAAGCACTTCAACCATATGCCTTAATTTTGTATTCTTACTTTGTGTTGCAATCACAACATAAAGTAACCCCTCACACACACACACACACACACAGAGAACAGTGGTCTCTATGAGCGATGGCCTGTCGGTCCAGTTCAATCTCAGGCCTGATGATCTCAACTGGTGTTGATTCACGCCCCAATGCTCAGAAATGTGTGAATAGAGGGTACTGTGTTGATGGGTGAGTGTGTGTGTGTGTGTGTGTTTGTGTGTGTAGAGTACACTGTTTTGAAAATATAACCTGATGTTGATTATTTAATATTCCGCCAAAAATGGTAATTGCATTCTCCCAAAAGCACTAACTAAGCAAGGGTCTTAAGATAGAAAATAACTAACCATCCTTTTCAGTCTACCAAAGTCCAGTGTTTCAGCTGTGGATGTCCCCTTTTCAAATTATACCGTATAGTTCAAATCATATGCAATGTTCCACCTTTCACCATTCACTGTAATCATAATTTTGTTATGCAGTTTATTCTATGGTGATGTGTAGCAGTTGTTAAACTTGGAAGGCATGACATGGACAACAGGCAAAGTTTAAAAACCCACTTGGTGCCTTGAATTTAGTGTAAACTAAATGTTTCACCCACATTTAAGATGTATAAGAAGCTACAAATCCAAGATTTTGTTGACAAAATGTATCTGAAATGAAACAATTCTCAGTCATCGCCATTCATTTATTCAAAGTTATTCAAGCTTTTCATTTTCAAAAATGAGGCACCTTCAAGAAGCCATGGCTGACATATAAAATAATATAATTAGAAACATGGCTAAGTGGGTGACTTGGTTGTAAAGATGCATGGTACTGATTATAAACAGCACACACAATAGTTAATCTAGCTCTGCACAATAGCGCTTGCCTTGACATTGTTGCTCTGGCATATTACACAGGGAAAAATATGTGCTGTTGCCATGCGTGGGATAACAACCATTGTTTCATTTGTATTTAAATAAAAGTATTTACAAAAACGCACACAAGCACTGGGACAAAGATGTTTTTCCTTCCATGTGTAAGCCAAAAGCATCTGCTGCGGTCATGATCATTTTACATTGAGTTTCATTATATGCTTTCGCCGTCTGCTGTCTCTTTTATCTTCCTATTGCATCTCTTCTCTCTCACCCAGCAACTTTACTCCTCCCTCTCTCCTCTTCTATTCCCTTTTTCTCCTCGTCTCCTACTTCATCTTGTCTTCTAGGGCCCCTATGGCAGATTCCCCTCCTCTTCCGTTCATGCTTAATCTTTTCCTGTCTATTATCCCTTGTCCTTCTGCTTTTTCTCCCCTCTACATTCTTGTCTTTGGACATTACCCATCCTCTGTGGAAAATGTGTGTGTGTGTGTGTAGGGAAGATTGCCAGACTTCCTGCCTGAAAACAGAGGGGATCAAAATAGATCAGTTTGATTTCCCGGTCTTCCTTCTGTTTTTCCTCCTCCTTTCTCTATAAAGGAGAAGAGGAGGAGAGAGGACAATTATATTTCCCTGTGATATGCCATCTTCTGGTGGAGAAGAAGACTGAAAAATTAGGGGACATGGGTGATGGGGTGATGAGATGAAAATAAAGAGAAAGGGAAAAGAGCAGAGTTATGGAAAAGAGGAAGTAGGGGTAGAGGAGTGAGGGCAGGAAATGAGGAATTGAACAGACGACAGGATTTGAATGCGATGAGACAGGATCTCTCCTTTCAGACTAAAGTAAATAGGAGATGATACAAAGAAACGAGAAGGGGGGAAGTGAAGAGAACAAATGATAATTGGTGGATGAGGAGATGAGGGGAAAGAAAGAAAATATAAGATGAAGTGATGAGGGAAGATGAAAAAAAGTTTAAATAAAAGTGATGATCTGATTGCATCTATTATAACAATGGAACAAACCCTGTGAAAAGATTACAAAGCATTTGATTTAAACTGGTTCTGTAGACAATTTCCTTAGTTTTTCTCACAAAATACACACAAAAAATACACACACACACACAATTCTGCCGTACATTATGGCTGATTAGTAGTAGAGAGAATTTTGTTTCTTTTTAAAGCAGTCAAAAAAATTGTTTGATAGAGAAACTTTCCACACTTTTGCTTGCAAACCCTAAAGTTTTGCTTTCAAACCCTAAAATTTAGCTTGCAAATCTAAACGTTTTGCTTGCGAACCCTAAAGCTGTTACTCCAATCAAAACTGGCCAATAGAAACGTCTTTTAGCGTAGGTCCCGCCCACGGAATAAAGCGGAACCGGAAGCACAACTTTTAGATTCGCAAGCAAAGCTTTAGGGTTCGCAAGCAAATCTTTTAAATTTGCAAGCAACATTTTAGGGTTTGAAAGCAAAAATGTAGAGTTTGCAAGCAAAAGTGTGGAAAGTTAGCAGCATATTATTGCCATTATTATATTTCCTACATTGTGTGACATACATTTTAAAAAGGGAAGTTGTCCTGTTTTGGCCACTGTGTAAATCCAATAAAGAATTGATCACAGTGCAGAGCCCCTTTTACACAGCAATTTTGTTCACAGTTGTGTGAGGCAAAACAATGGCCTGCACCTGACTGTAGGTTAATTTTATTGAAAAGTTCTCTTGTTTGTTTTCTTTGATTATAAACATGTCTCTTTGAATACAAGCGAACTGTATTTTGCCTTCAAATACACTTTGATCAAACCTGAGAACTATTGGAAGGCCAAAGCTGCCGAGACTTGCCAATGCAGACACCAACCTCCACTTCAAATGTTGGCATTTTAATATTTCACTTTCATTTTTTGGGGTTATTATATTTCAGTTTACCTTTCCCTAGTTTTGAAAATTGGCTATTGCAAAGAGTCTCTTATGTTATTATGTTTAAGAAAGACAAAAAAGAAATAGACATAGAGGCATAGAGACATAGATGGACAGAGAGAGGGATGGGTAGAGAGCATAAAGGGAGGGATGGAGAAGTGCTGGGTAGAGAGTTTTGTCCTGCAAAGTCCACCTTTAAGATTTGCTTTATGCTTTTCCAGTCCAGTTTCCAGTTTAGAACAAACTTTGTTTGGTAGGACCCAATGTTGCAGTAATTGTGCAGCATACTTCCTAATATTAAGCAATATTTGTTTATTTAAGCAAAATCTCTTTAACTGCTGCACTTAAGAGCTACCTTCTGTTCAGCATGTGTCTCTTGAATAAAGCAACAGGGCAAATAACATGGCAATATGATAATAGCTAGCATATTATCTAGCAGGGTCAAAACAAAGAAGTGGAAAATGACTGGCAGAGGAAGCATCAACACAAAGGGCATTGCAAGATCTAGTTAATTTTCATATATATCTTGCCACTATATGACTCATTAAAAAGGGAGAATGCTGAAATTACTGTTGTTTTGAGGGTTCAGTTTTGGAGTCATTTGGCTCTATAGGAGCATTGTGCTATAGATGTACAGTGTAGCTGTTATTGAAGTTTTAGTCAGTTTGTTGTTATATTGCAACAGCACATGCAAAAGGTAGAAAATAGAGGGAAGAAATGCTTCCAACCAAGAAGCCCACTAACAAAAGAAAATATTTGGACAAATTGTATTTTAATGCTTCAGCAACATTGTTTTTGAAACATTCATGCCAATAAAGCCTTTTGAATTGGACTGAATGTAATACTTGGTTTAACAATGTCAATTTTCAGCATGACACAGTGTGAAACTCTTTAAACCTGCGTCAAAATTTTACATGACTTTAGTCACTATAGTGGAAAAAATATGTATATATACACAAATATGTGTGTTGAATAAGAAAGTTGATTCAAATATTTTGGGCCTTTTCTTCTGTCTGTGTGTGTGTGTGTGTGTGTATAATAACCAGCACACACAATACTGTAGCTAACAGTAATACTGTCTAGCTATACAAATGTAGTAACTTTGCCATGGTTTAGAAGTTAGTGATTTGATCTCCTGACCACATTTTTATTTATAGATTGTGACATTTTACATGGCATGTTCAGTTTTTTGGTTCAGGTCCAATGGCCGTGTAAATACTTTTATGTAGAGGCAGCGGCCAGATTTATTTACCTGACATTCAAAAGTGAGAAAAAAGAAAAACAGTTTAATTGCAGAAGACATCAATTTTCTACATACTGATGATAGATGATGATATATGGCTAAAAGAATTAAGGAACAGTGTCATCATGGGGATTCCTCCTCTTATTTTGTCTTTGTATGGAAGGGTAGGTTGACATTTATTTTTCTATTGCTGTCTAATGGGGATTCCCTTCATTTGGAAGCTGTATTCAATCACTGTCGCCGTGACATAAAGAGAAGGGAGGTTATGCCCCATGGACCATATGTGAGCACATTCATCTTCCAATCTTCTTATTAATGCCACATTTTATTTATATATTTTTTTTTTGAAGTAATACCCAGTCTCCTTCATATCAAAGTTTTGATAGGACATGCTCCTCACAAAACCTGTATAACAAGAGAAGTATCATCATTTATAGAGCCAGAATGACATTACTTATATATTTTGTGTGAGCATTGACGCAATACCAATGATGAGTTTTGCATCCTGAGTTTGTGGTTATGTTGGTGGTGTAATATACAGTATCTAGTACCGTACAGTATCTTGTTTTTAATTAATTTATTATTATTATTATTTATTTTAATGTATTTTTATGATTATTGTCCTTTAAATCTGTTGTATTGCATGTGCATCACTTATTTTCTCACGTGCATTGGTCTCCAATTCTTAAAATAGTTTTTTTTTTCTCTGTTGTTGTTGTCTTGTTGTTTTTACAGCCTACACTTGATCTGTCTTATCTTATCATCTGTGAAGCTCGTTGAACTGTACTTACATGTATGAAAGGTGCTATACAAATATGGTTTGACTTATTAATTGACAAATCATTAAAAGACAAAACATGACTGATCACTAGATGTCATAAAACCAAGAAACACTTTAAACTGTGAATTATTAGTTACTTGTTGTAAAACAAAAGTTAAATATGTGTTTATAAATTTGTTACTGCCAAAAGTATTGTGATACTGGATGCAGAAGGTTAAGTTGAAAAGAATTACAGAGGCGCTGTTCATGTCATTAAGAGGGGAATCCCTCTGACTTTCTACCTAATTTATCTTAGTTTCACTTTGTCACAGAGGCTGGATGATAAATTTTAAAGGGGCAATTGGTTTTTCCATTTTAATGCAAACATACTTTGAAAGCACTATAGAGACAATGCAGGAAATATCAGGATAATGAGGCCAAATGGCCTTTGTGGAAGTGGAAATGGAACATATAAACCAGCCTAATGAGTAGTCTTTATTTTTGATCTGATAGTGGGGACCAATCTATTCTAGTATGGTCCTGTATTGGAAAAAGATGAGCCCTTTTTGATTACATAAAGGAAAAGGCAGTATTCTTTTTTATTTTCTCTGCAAAACAGGCAGCACTTGTTAACCCTGTCCTCAAGTGACACCTGTCCTGCTGTTTTTGCTCCAGCCATGTTCCTACATATCTGACTGAGGTTAGCGCTGCACAATTCCATAGCTCAGTGACTACAGATTTCTGGGCTTAGAAACACTGTAAAGGAGACCAGGCTAAACCTGCATGTGACCAAGCTAGTTCTCTTGGATCTGTATTGGAAAAGAGGCTTGCTTATCTTGCTAGTGTGGTCCAAACCAGGTTAGCCCTGCTAGGTTCTCTAGTGGAACAGACAAGTCATTCCTATTGTTGCAAAAGCACTATAAAGCCTAAGTGACTGTTGACTGTCCTGAAACAGGATTCTCCAACATGGTGGCTTCCAGTGATAAAAGAAAGTTGAGCTGCCCCTGCTTCTAAAATTGCTTGCGCTGGTCTGACTTTTCTGCAAAACAATACAGTAAAGGGCATATAGTATATTTGCTATTTGGATAGGACCTTGGAGACCAGACATTTTCATTTGTCAGATACAGATGATAAAAATACTCCCCTCTGACACCCAACAGGGAGCAACTTGCCATCCAATTTCTTACCGTTTCAGAGAGAGAGGAAAGGGGATCCCTCTTGACACCTACTGGCGTCATATTTATTTTCTTTTATGTCAGATAGAAAGGGATGCTGCCCACTGAGTGAGACATTGTACTTATTTTAATTATTGGCTGCTTTTAAAGTTTAGTAAATATTCAGCAAAGTAGTAGCAGGTCTTCATGAGTTGGTATACTTGGCTTTTTCCGGGTGTACTGCATTCTGCCATATTCTGTTTCTTGATAGTGGCTGGTGTTCTGAACACCTGCATTACTGACACCTTCTGTTTGGTATTTATATCTCAGACACCTGCTATTTGCCTTTGTGGACAGAGTCACAGTTGAATATCACCAGTAGCTTAGAGAGAATCCCCACTGAAAACAATAAATAGTGTTAGGTTTTAAAACAAAGGGCAGTAATTCCCATGGCAAAAGCCCTTTTGGCCCACAAGAGGAGAAACTAGATATCTCCATTGGCACAGTTTTATGTCGGTTTTAATATGAATCTTCATGGTATCATTTTATTTTCACAGCCATTCTTCAGTAGCCAGTGAAGAGTGACAGAAAAAGTTGAAAAGAGGGATGTTATGTTGCAGAAGTTGTGAACCACTTTATAAACTTTGGTGTCATCAATCTGTATTATATGCATTTTAGGTAACTCACAGTAGCAGGATTGAGAGAAAAAAAAGCCATCCTGCTCAGTGTGGTAGCACATTCCAGCAAGGCTGCACATTTTTACACAGTACACATTTTAACCAGCATTGCATGATTCAATATTTATTTATTGTATTATATATTGTAATATTTATTATATTTATTATTTATTTATAGTGTTTGCAATCATCATACTTTAGATGACATAAATAGAAATAATTCTGTAGCAAATGATCAGTACCAGTCAAACGTTTGGACACACTTTCCCATGAGTGTCCTACCAATCTTAATTTTCATTCAATACACATGTTGCATCAGCATTTGCTAATTAACGTTTTACACACTATATTTCATGGATGTAGCTAGGTAGCTGCCTAGCTTGAAGAAAGACGACATCACAATTCTTCCTCCTATTTACAAAGCTCTGATTGTTTCTCCATCTGGTGGAAATAGCCATTGATTGGCTTAACAGCAGACCTATTAGAATCACTGAACAAATGCATGGTGTGGGCAATGATTCAGAGCTTTGAACCAGTTTAGCTAAATTATAGAATTGCTTCACACTTAAAAGTAACTGAATAAAGTAAAGGTCTGGTAAGTGAACTCTTACCAGACCTTTACTTTATTCAGTACCTCTATATCTCTGACAAAAGCGAACTTATGTTCCTCTGAAAACTCACTGCCAGGTTTTTGCTATAGCTGATAAACATTGCTAATTGGCATCCAGCCTCAAAATATACTATAATTATGGTGCTTTAGAAGTGTAATCCCTTTTCATGAGGTGCAAACATTATTTGTTTCAAAGCCCTTGTATCTTTTTGGTCCTATTGAGGACACTGTGAATCTAGTTTTCACACAAACAGAGATAGATTGCTGTGTAAATCTTCCCATTTACAATAATAGACAACCAGCCTTGAGCCAGTTGCATCAGTCTCGAGTGATTACTGCAGGTTAATTGAACATGTTAAGGTTAGACTAAGCTGCCCATAGTATGCGGATAACAGCCATCACTCAATCTGCATGTGTGTGTGTGTGTGTGAAGTTGAGAGATATAAGGAGAGAGAAAGAGAGATAATGTGACAACTCTTTCCTCCTCTATGAACAACCTCCTCGTTATTGCTGTAAAGGTCTTTCTGGTTGTTTTGTTGCTTCATTGTCACTGGAACAGACTCCAGGCTGGATTACACCACCCACCGCCTCCAAGAGCAAAATTATATGCCGCCGCTGTTTTGTTTCACAACCACACTGACGGACAAAATAGATACCGCAAGAAATTTAATACCATCCACCAATTGTTTTCCATTTGTCAGAGGGATCTCTTTTAAATGTCTACAAGACTGTGTTCCAATAGATTTACTCATTCTACAGTATTCGTTTTATTGCCATCTGTGCATAACGAGTCGAGAAAAGATGAGTTTTGTTTTCTCTGTGACACGTAATGCAATTGATTTTAGCTGTCAGCAAGGGGACAATTTGTGAGAAGGAGTAAGTAAGAAAGTAAAGATTCCAGCTGTGAAACGTCAGTGCCTTTGTGAACGGTGACAGACTGTATAATACACAATTTCTGTGGTGTGATGATGCAGAGAAGTTTAAGTATTTTGGTTGAAATATAACTGTTGTCTCAAACTGTTAAGTAGAAGACATGTCCACTGTTAGTCTTTATGGGGCACCAACTTCAAATCAAAAACATGAAAACTCAACACATTAAGGACCATGGATGTGATTTTAAATTAGGGCAGTTTGGCTATGTGCTGCTGTAAAAAATTTGAATTAAGCAATTATCAGCACTACATGATAGTAATTGTCTGAAGAAGAAATCCTGTCACCTTTAGGCTTGTCTTTCCCTTTATTACAGTGGCATAACATGAAAGGTGAAAAAACGGCACAAGCCAATATAAACAATATTGAATCCAAACCAGAGAGATGCTGATATGTCAAACTGCTAGTGACTGTTTGACAATTTATTGACGACACTATGAACATTATATTTGTTATATATAAGTAATATATAAGTATGCCTCCATTTAAAAATGCGTGGCTCTCTTCATGTGTAAATAGGAAAGAAAGTAAGTAGCAAGCCGTGGTTGTTTACCTTGATGACGTGTTGTTTTTCAACTCATTGTGACAGAAACATTTAAAACTGTTTCACATACCAAATTGTCCATATCAGGTTGATTAGACCCACTTTTATTGACGAATAGCACTGCTAATGAAACTCTGCTATCTTGGTGACAAACACATTGCATTTTTCCTTTTTAAAGACTTTTTTTTTTTTTTAGATCAGATGGTCTGCATTCTCTGCAATCTCTTTTGTTTCCTTTTGTATGACTGTTCTATATTCATAGACTCTATTTGGACGTTGATAACATTTTATTTGGTTTTGTTTCATATTGCACAAAGTCCTTGAGTTTTGGTGCACTATTTTCTCAGCTAATGGCTGACTTTTACCAGCTTGTGACAGCTTACACAGAAGCACACTTCTTGTAAAGCGGCAAGTAGTCCTTGGGGAAAAGGCTTATACTTCCAAGGTATATTTATATGTGTGTATGTGTGTGTGAATGTGTGCGTGCGCGCTCATGTCTTCAATACTAATGACTTATCCTTCATAATGTAAGGAGCATGCACCCTTGAGGACCCACCCCCCACTCTGTGTGTCTTTCACTTTTTTCAGTTTCTCCTCTTGCTCTCTTCCATTCTGGCTCTCTCTCTCTCTCTCTCTCTCGCTCTCTCTCTCTCTCTCCCGCCCGCTCTCTCTCTCTGTCTCAAACATCCTGTGTCTCA